>LPNX010081925.1:0-17804 GCA_001517045.1 Pseudotsuga menziesii | reverse complement strand
TATGGTTATATTGATCCATGTATTGTATGTTGAGCTCATCTTAACCATTGATTAGAACATTTTATCTTTTAATCTTAGCCACTCGTTTTGAAAGTGGTTAGGAATCAGTTATGATTGTGGTTCTCTCATTTCTATTTAAAGGAGAGAGCTTCTCATTTGTAAGGGGTCTTTGGCTCTTGGATCTGACTAATAGAAAGATTTTTCCGTGGATATTTTCTGGATTTACTTTACATCTGATGTTCTCAAATGGTGATTGGATAGTCTTCTGCTTCCTAGCATTGTGAAAATTCATGTGAGATCTATATTTTTCTGTTATCATTGTCTTGTCTACAGGAGGGCGTTTTGGTTGGAGCGTTTTTGCAGGGAGACCTAGGAAAATTCATGTGAGATCTATATTTTTCTGTTATCATTGTCTTGTCTACAGGAGGGCGTTTTGGTTGGAGCGTTTTTGCAGGGAGACCTCAATTCGTTCAGTTATCTTCGTCTTGGATCAGGGGGTTTTCGTTAGTTTCATTGTGATCTATGATTACTTCTTTTTACTTTCCTATAGCATTTAGTTTCTTTATCTTGTCTTAGCAAATCTGATATTGTTGACGTTTGCTCATATAGGGTAGGGGGCGCATTGGTGGTTTGGAGCTTACATTTGTCATAGAAATCACTTGGATCTTCCAGAATTGATCGAGATAACGAAGATCATCATTGTTAAGACTTCTAAGACAATTTCCAGGTACGATCCAACAGGTAACTCTCTTCTCTTTAACAGATCTGAAGCCATTGTACCTGCTTTTCCTTCTATTTTTCTGAAAACTCCTAAAATACTAAAAACCCTAAAAAGTACTAAAACTGGGAACCGTTCGATCTTTGGCCAAACCACTTCTGGGTTTCTTAGATCGGGCCTCCCCTTCACTGAATCTACTGCAACGTTGGTCAAATTCCTGCTGGTTTGACCTAGATCTGATTTTTAGCCTAAAAACTGCATAACCCCCCACTGAAAATTTGACCTGCTAGGGTTTTGACTTTTTCTAATTTCTGACTTCATAGACTGATAGATCAGGTCCCACACAGTCCAAATCACCCTCAACGCTGTCTAGATTCATGGCAGTTTGAGCTAGATCTGAGTTTTAGACTGAAACAACCCTAGCCCTAGTTATTAATTTTGGCAATAAAGTGGACAAGATCAAAACAAAATCAGGATAAAAGCGCTCTTGGGGCATATATGGCAAGTGTTGACCATGTGGTGCAAGTGGATGCCAACTATCTAGGCTAATAGGTAGGAATTTAATAAAAAATGATTAAATATTTTTATCCTAAGTATTAAGTGGTTTATATTTTATAATAGTTCCACACCCCGTGTGCGGAATGCGTCCCCCCCACGGGGGGACTTCCTTGCATCCCTGCACATGGAAAGACACCCATAAAACCCCCAAATTTTCATCCTTTAAGATGAAAATAAATGCAAATTAAAGTATTAAAAATTGTTGATTCAATTCATCTACTTTCCATTGTTTCAGTTTTGAGTCTAGATAGTAGATATTACATATTGATGATAGTCCTTGGTTCTTTACTATTTAGTATTTTTTGTGAAATTTTAATCTACTATTAGACTTACCACTATTGTCTATTTCATTGTTCTAACTTCTCTATGTTAACTATTTAGTATTTATTTGACTATTTCAAACTTTAGAATCTGTTGCATTATCTTTTATAAATTTGAAATTTGAATTTAGATACACATTGCATAATGATAATGATGATATTTAGTTTTTAGTTTTCACATGGTAATAGTAACATAGTTCAGTATCATTTACAAATTTGAAATTTGATATGGTAATACTAAGTTAAACTAATAGATGTGCATTCCATAATGATGAATTTAGTTTTTAGTTTTACATTTTACATGGCAATAGTTGTTTAGTGATTTATCATTTTTACAATTTAAATTATTTTTTAATACTCTAATGCCACCCCATTTTCTTAAAATTTTCCTAAAATTTGGGGGTGGCTTCCACACATCTCCCTTGTGTGTTTCCCTGCTCCTGCACCACCCTGTCCCTGAAACTGTGGCGCATTGATTACTTTATACAATGTATTATATATCTAAATTATATAATTAACATATATATATATATATATATATATATACAACCTTTTTTTATGTTTTATTTTTTTAATTTTATAAAATTATTTTATATTACTCATACATGTTGTTTCCCCATTGTATCTGGATTGTAGCTATTTAAAAAGTTGACTGATTTGTATATGTATCCCTTTTCATATCCAAATTTAAATCCATTTCCGAATCTTGGTAACTTAGAAAAGCGATGACCAATAGAAATATAGAAGTCATGAGATATAAAAATCTAGACCTTGAACATAAAAACAATGTAGATTTGATCAACATCAAAAATCAGAATGATGCTTATATTAAAATCTTATCAACCAATAATTCACAAGAAATAAAAAGACGAAAATTCCAAAAATAACACACAAGATACATGGATTCTTTGTTGTCATCTTGATTATAGAAGTCTTCATATTAATCAACAAATGAACCATAGACAATATCAATATGCAAATCTCAGAGAAGATCCAACTATATTGAAGAGAAGTTCAAGTGTGGAAGGCAACACACACACCCACACACACTATATATATATATATATATGTATTATATAAAACAATATTTAATAAAGTGACACATGACCTAACTAAGGGACAAGACTATTCCACTAACGTGACCAATCAATGTGTATAATTATAATAGTCTTCTTTCACCATAAAAGGCAAAGCATCCATTAGTTATTATAGCCTAGAAATTTTTGCTACTATAAGACAACCATCCTTCTACCAATGAAGCTGTGAGAGCTTCCCAAGTGGACAAGGATGACCACCATTTGATTCATTATACATCCGTCTACTTTCAAACTCTATGGGATTGTCACTTCAAGCTACGCATGAACAAACATTGTAGGAAGTCCATCCTTCACTTTTTGGTCTTTTCGGACTTTGTTTTCTATGCTCTTCTTCTCTTCACTAACATTGTCTTCAAATATGAGCAAAGAATTTTTTGGACACATTCGCCCCTCAACAATTTGTAATTGCATTTGAAACAATGTCTCTAGCATCACTCTTCTTTTAATTCATTTGGTGTTATCCAAGATGAGAGAAGCAAGGTGTTACTAGTTGGAACAACCTACTCCTTTGCTTTGTTCATGGGAAGTGTTATTGCTCGTGACTCTCCTGTTGCTTCTACATGTCAAGCCAATGTGATAATTGTGGTGTTGTTTTTTGTCGAATGAATATTCAACTCATGTTGATTCTCATCTCTTAACCCTTTCATTTGAGTTTTCATAGTTTTTCGTCACTTACTCCTACTCTTCTAGCCAACTTTAGATGTTGGTGGGTGTACCCCATCAATATGTTTAATTATTGCATATTTTGACTGTGATATAATGAAATCTCTCTCTCAAACATTATCACAATGTGTTGTGATGTTAGTTACGAAGTTAGCATGTGTGTAAATCTCACCCAAGGGACTTTTCTTGTTGGTACATTAATAAAATTGAAATGGTTTTGTTTCCAAATGAAGGCTTTATGTATCTAATGAAGCCAAAAGTATTTCTTGAATTTGCTTAGCCACCTCTAAACATTTGTACCATCACACTTGCTAATGCCTATTGTGGGCAGGGAAATTCCATTGAGCAGGAGTGAACCATCCATGTGCTTGCTTTACGAAACCCCAAACTCCATTTAGATGTATGCCACACCCATAGGTTGGATGTGCTTGAGTTGCAACGTAATTTCCTTTATCTTGTTGATGTCATGTGCAACTAACTTCAACAAATTGATATAATTGGTCATTTTCCTATGTCTACAACAATCTCACATCCACTGCATCCATGTATTATTTGACTTCCCACATCATGCTCTCATGGAATTCTTCAACTTTGAATGGATAGTGCACATCATTCAATGACCTTGTCCAAATCTGAGTAGTCCTAAATCGACTGTTAGGAGCCTATGCAAATGCAATGATCTCAAGAAGTTGATTCTAAGAACTTATTATCCCCAAAGGAGTATTTTAGAGTGAGAGGGGCCTGAAATGCCATACAAGAGACCTACAATATTTAGATTTTCTTAAGAAGACGATTCCAACAAACCATAACTCTTGATTGCAAGTTTTGTGCTTAGTACTCATTACCCAACACTACTCAAAAAGCCTGTTCAATTAAGAGAAATGAAGATATTTCACTCCCAAGGCTGCAATAAATAGATAGAAAAGAAAAACTAGGAAAATCTACGGTAAAGATTCATTTGAGGAACAATGAAAACCTCTCGGAAACGCGTCGTATGGATAAAAAAAGAGTGGAAACACCGCGACTGTACAGTATGACGTTTCCAAATCGTGAAACACCGTACGGTACAGCCGACGGCGTTTCCATGGAGTTTTGTACCCGTTTCTGAGTTTCGACGAGTTTCCAGTATAGGTACAGCACTTAAACGGAAGGGATCCAAGTGGAAATGGGAGACGAGAGGTTGTGGAGGAGGGATGGGGAAGTGGGTAGAGAAAATGGGTGGAGTGGAGGAGTTGGGTGATTGGGCATGGTAGGACTTGACAAGAGGATGAGACGCAACGAGGAAAAGAGGTGGGGTGGAAGATGGATGAATGGTAGGGACGCGAGCGAGTACGTAGGTTAAGGGATGATGGGGGAGAGGAGGGCGCGTGGAGCGTGTGGATGGAGATGAGGGGGTGGAGATGGAACAACGTAGAGGTTGGCCACAATTATTGGAGCAGTGGAGAGGAGGAGGGAGGCAACGAAGGTGGAGAGCACGGGAGAAAACGGAGGACCCCTCAACATGCGAGGGAATTGTTGATTGTACAACATCAGGAGTCATTCTTTGGACTTGTATTGTATCAAGTTGAGACTTGTGTTGTATCAAGTCCTATCTCTATCCTCATTTGTTGAGGTGGGATGCTAGTACTAGTCTTGTGTTATATCAAGACTATAGACTTGTGTTGTATCAAGTCAATGATTCTCATAGACAATAACCTATGAGTTGGATCTCCAATTGTGGAGATGATCGTGTATCAAGACTGCTGACCTCCATTTGTTGAGGTGGTTATACTGTGTGATGTATTACTAATCATGATCACCTCGTGCTATAAGTTTCATTTAGGGATTAGGTTCCCCTAGAGTGATATACCTTTAGCATATGACTATATGACCCAGGGTAATATATATGATCATTTGGTTGTGTGACAATTCTTTTGAATATGATATAATAAGATGGATAAATAAATAATACACATGTTGACCATGCAATAAATGATTAATGATAACGAGATAAGCATAGAGAAAGATAAAAGATTCGAATTGCCCATGTATGCCTCCAAGTGAACTCGAATTGTAAAGGCTGCAGTAAAGCCTTGATTGTAAATAAAGAATGTATTAGTTAAATAAGAAATCTCTCTGAGATCCATCCAAAGATAAAAATAGTAAATAAAATTATTTGCATGGATGGCACTAAGAGTGAAGCACTATGCCTCTCAGTCAGTCTCCTAAATTTGTGGTCATGCATTCAGTTGAAGATGGAGTTCAGTGCAAAGTCAGTTAGAATTCAGTTAAAGCTATTCTTGGAAGGAATGGCGCATGTATTGTGCATATCTGAGGACTATGACTTGGTACTACTACAGCAATGACGCTAATGTTTACATGAGAAGGATCCCATGCACCAATGTTAATGCTCCTCTAGTAAATTTGAAATTGAAGTGCATGTGTGCACTAGTGTCCAGAAAACTTTGCATGGATGAGTTTTTAACTTGTTATTAAAGTATCGGGCACTTGGCAAGTTCATTACATAATTTTTGTGGATCTCTCTTCTCTACTATTGAGTTGATATCTCTTATCGGGCATGTTAGAAAGTGACAACAAGGAAGGTCTTCCTAAATGCATGTGTCCTTGCATACAAAAGACTTAAATCAAGAAGCCAATTGTATTTAATTTACTTTTCCTAAGTTTACTTTGGAAAATAAATTAAAGTGATCTAATTATTAATTGACTTTATGAAAAAGTGAAATTAGGGTTTTCGCTTAGCATTGAGTTATAAGAGAAAGATCAATTGGCGGAAGAAATGAAGTGTGAGAGAGAGAATTTTGGCGTAGAAGACGAAGGAGCAGAAATTTAGGAAGGAACTTTAATTAACAGAGGAGAGAGACAGGAAGAGCAGGCAAAGGGACCGTACAAGAAGAAGGTGGGTGTGATCAAGGAGATGGAGCAGAAGATGTGTGAAAGAAGATAGCAAGAGATGGAGACAAAGGAGGGAAGAGTGCAACGAAGGAGCGAAGTTAAACACGGCTTTGATGCCAATGAAATATCTATATCCAGATATTCTCAATGATCTCTCTAAAAAGAACACATTCTGAACCCACAATAATTCGAAATAACCCTCAATATTTTGAAAAAAGATGATTTCTTACATTTACAACAAGACCATTTATACGTCATTAGGCACTATTTCAATGGAACGATGTATCCTTACAATTTAACTAATCTAACTTAATTAATCCTATTTATGGTTTTAAGATAATATTTCTAATATTTCGATATATAACATGCAACTACAATTGAGATAGAGAGTTACATTGCAAAGTTCAAGAATGAATTCTCTCTTGTCACAGTTGTTTCAAGTTGCGACAGTTCTAGGCCTATGGATGCTAGGAAGTGTATTATTTATAGTGCGTATTTTGATCACGACTGGAATATGAGATGCATTCCTAAACATAGAGACAATTCTAGAGCAACTCGTACAGGATGGAAAGGGCATAGTGTAGGCAGTCAAAGGAGTGGGGCAAGTACGGTTCCAGGTAAAGTTTGGAGAGCTTTTGGAGGTATCAGGAGTGGTATGCAGTAATGTTCAAGAAGGAACACATATTCATTATCCCAGTGCGAGTGGATCTAGTTGACCCAATGTTGATAGGTCATCGAAGAGACAATGAGTATGTAGTGTGTGACCATCCTACATTTCGAGAATTTGAGGGGATGACAAGTTCCGAGTCTAAGACAAATAAGAGCGAGAAGCTCCAAGGATTCATGTCGCACCGAGTGGCCAGTCCTCAATTCAAAGGGGAGAGTGAGACACTACGGAGATTGATTGAAGTGGTACAGAGTAATCAGTCTTTGATTCAAGGCAGTAAGTGAGAGGCTACTTCTTCCAGTGGTGGCAAGAGGGTCAACTGATATGACATGTCATTGATCGATGAGCGAGATGAGATTTCTCGACATGTGGCACAAGTGCAGAGTGTAGGACCTATAGAGGGATGGCTTCCAGAGACAAAGGGGGCTTATACAATAGACAGTGTAAGACTGGAGTGCGATTCTGGTGGAGGACAAGCTAGAAGGACTTCACGCATGAAACAAAAGTAGTGACTATTGCAGCTCAAGAGGTCCATGCAATGATGCCTAACATGAGGGGATATTAGACTTGACCTTTCTAGAGAAGAGTTTAGAAAGGGTGGGCATTTGTTATATTCTATGAGAAGCACATGAGCAGATTACCAGCTTTGGAGAAGAAGTAGTTTATCTTCTTTAGGGATAAGTTGGGAGTGTGGGAAAACAGTTTCCTTGGTAAGAGGGAGTGTTGAATTTTAAACCAAGGAAGTGTCCCCCTAGTGACTTTGTGCCTAAGTCGCTACAAAGAGAAAAGTGATGTGACCCTTTTATGAATTGCTTGAGATAAGTAATTAATTCACTTTAGTGTCATAAAGTGACTTTTTAATAAATTTAAGTTGTGGTTGAGAGAAAAATTATTTAATGGAGAGAAAAGTGATTTTTCACATCCATTGATGTAAGAACACTAGACTCAATGTGGACCCTTGATCTAGTGACTATTCAACAACCCCAGAAGAGGAAATGAAAAGACAAGGGAAAATAATAAAAAGGAATTTCATTCTTCATTTTCACACAACAAGAGAGTTGGAGAGGAGGTTGACTTTCCTTGAGAAGAACAGCAAGTCGAGTTTGAGAGAGAGAAAGGAAGGATGGCAGCTGAGATAGCACAAATTCCAAGATGCTGAGACTGGCACGCATTCCTAGGACCATACAGCAGCAGTAAGTGACACAAAAATCAAGGAGGGTGCACTTAGTTCAAGCAAGGAACTCAGGCACAGTTTTCCAGACAGGAGCACGATTTTTGGGGAACTGTTTCAATCCATTAATTCAGTCCATAAAGCAGGTTGTCCGTAAGAATGATTACATAGACTGGGTGTGAATTTCGAGGCATAACAGGCATGAAGTTCGAGGCAGTAAAATGGCTAAGTTTGCAGGCTTGGAAACCGAGGTAACCAGGCCGTACATTCAGCACAAAATTCGAGGAGGTGGCTGTACTTTTCAGGCAAGTCTGTACAGTACAGTTTCCAGCATGAAAATCGAGAAGGTTCTGCACAGAAAACAAGGATGTAACAACTCTGTTTTCAAGACTGGAAATTTGTCATCTGGTTGAAATAAGTTTTGCTTGTAATTCTGATTTTATTGCTGATGTACAATTTGAAGAAGAAATAAAATCCTGTCTCTCACAGGTTTTACCCCTAGGGGGTTTTTCCTTAGCTAGTTGGCCAAAATTCTGAGTCTGAAAACTTTCATGTGTGACTGAGAATTATTTCTGCTCTCAGTAATGTGGTAGTGATCTTCTTGTGTTTCTAATTCTGAATTGTTTACGAGTAAGGAATTCATTTACAGACTGTATGTTGAATGAATTGAAGTATTAAACAATGTATCGGTGTAATTAGAAATCAGAGTTGAAGATTGAGTAAAATTTTACAGTTTCTAAGAGATCAAACTAGGCACCATATTGGATAAGCCAGTGGGATATGTAGAGCACAGTTAGGCATTGATCATTTAGACCATTAAGGCCCAATGTTCATTATAGTGTTGAAGTGCTTCCATGAAGGAATGCAAGTATCATCATGAAGGTGTTCAGCCATACATTCCAGCATGAGAACCGCACATTATGCAAAAAGAGGCAGCAAGTACGCCAAGAAAGACAGACCATTCATTCCATTGTCTGACAAATCCAAGCATACATTCCAGCATGATTTAATCATCCAACACAGATTATCCATGTGGCACATACCAAAAGATGTTTATTCATCTTGGTCACATTGTGGAGGGCATTTCAAGAAAAAAACAGAGTAAAAGCTGGCGACAGTGCTCTCAGGTAACCAAAATTTACTTTATGCAGGTTAGCAACCGGGGAACTTAACCAACTTTAATCAACCATAACAGATGACTTAGAAAACAATAGCGCACAAAAAGAATGTGATATAAGATAGAATAATCAATAATCTATATGGATTTAATCAGATTATTAGCAATTTTAAGCCACACTAAAAAGGAACAATACATATCTACAATTAAAAATCCCTAAGAATCATGTGCAACATAACAGCTTACCTCATTCAATAAAGAGTTTGATTCACACCGACTGATGGAGCACAATAAATTTGTGTTGTCTGACTCCAAGCTGCAGTTAAAGAAGACTATCAGAAGTAGATGATGTTACTTAATCATTCAGCCTATTTTTTTAGAATAGTGATTAGTTTAAAGCTTAATTTTGAATTTTCCTGTTATCCTATCTGTTGTAAAATATTAACAATAACTTCACAAAATATTCATCATAAAATGAAATTACAGAAGGCACAAAATCAAATTTATAACTTTCACATCAGCACAAAAAAAATATATCAAGCATAGGATAGCTAGCTGGAGGTACCTCGATAAGGTTTTCTAGTAAGTGTGTTTTGGGGTTTATGAGCCAGAGGAAGGCATAACAAATGATGGTTTATGGTTTTGGAGTAGAGGCCCATCATTCTCTTATACTCTTAGGGTTTTATACCCAAGGTTTGGGTAGGTATACCCCTTCTACTAACAAGGGTAATGACTATGGTCATAAATGAAAAAGCCAGGTTGAAGAAGGCCCTTTATGCAAGATATCCATGTTTGCAAGTCGAAGAGGGCCCTTTATGCAAGATATCTATGTTTGCAAGTTGAAGAGGGCCCTTTATGGGCCGAAGCACACACCATGTTCTTGGTACTCTAGTATTTATGAGTACTTGTTGAGTTTGGGCTTCAAGCAAATTTTTACAGATCCCAACTTTTATTATTTGTTTAATAGACCTCATCTGCTTGCTGTGGTCTTGTATGTAGATAACTTGATACTTACAGGTAGTTCTAAGGTAGTTGGCATGCAAATTCGACATTAAGGACATTGTCCTTATGCACCATATCATGGATTTAGAGGGATAGTAGGGTATAGGTGAGGTCTATGCTGTTGGAAGCAGGGAGCAAGGAGCAAAGTGAAAACCAAAACTTTCAAAAGCCCCCATTTCATGAGCGTTTTTTATATAGTATATATTTTAATATATTTTGATGGATTTATATCTAAAAAACATGTAGGATGTTCAAATAGCTATAGAAAACATGGATTAAACCATATAACATCAATCATCTAGTAGTTATAACTTATAACTTATAACATTGCAGAAAATGATCAACCATAACAGCTTTTATAAGAGCTTGGCAAAGAAGGGAGGTACAATAACATTGTTCATCAAATGATCAACCTAGTACAGGATCTTTTAGGATAGGAGAGGTAGGGAACACCTCGAGAGCGCGCTCCCAAAGATGGGAGCGTTTTGGGAGCGAGCTTTGGGAGCAGGAGCGGGGTGGGGAGGCGCTCCCCTACAACAGAGTGTGAGGTCTTCCTTGGACTGGGGAAGTACACAGTGGAGATTCAAAAGAGATTTTAGATTATGGATTCTAAGCCATATGCTACCCCAACGATTCCAAATCTGAAAGTTACATGCTCATTTAGATTCAAATTTTGCAAATCCTTCAATTTATAGGCAATTGATTGGTTCCCTTGTATATCTAGCAATGTTATCAACAACGAACTTGAGATGAACTGTTTTATCCTAGAAACAACACACAACTGGTCGACCAAATAATACATAAAATATTCAAATATTTATTAAAATTTAAAAGAAATTATTTCATGTGCATCAATGTAAATCCAAACCATTAAGGGTAAACAAAGCAAAATGGTTCCAAGTACAATACATATCTGAAACGAAATACATAATAATCAAGTCTCAAAATGGTTTGGAGAATACGAAAATAATCATATTCTACAATCAAATCAAGCTACCTAATCATTTGAATCTAGATCCTTTACATTCTCTATAGGGGTATGTAGCTCAACATCTTGACATGATTCCCTTGAAAGTCCAACACCAATGTTTGTGTCATGTACAAGCGGACAGTCTCCACGCCCATCATCCTTATTGAGTTTGGTCCCCGCTCCCCTTAGC
This sequence comes from Pseudotsuga menziesii, assembly GCA_001517045.1. Classification (NCBI taxonomy): domain Eukaryota; kingdom Viridiplantae; phylum Streptophyta; class Pinopsida; order Pinales; family Pinaceae; genus Pseudotsuga; species Pseudotsuga menziesii. The sequence goes on along the minus strand of LPNX010081925.1, from coordinate 6,439 downwards.
CTTGAGACTGTTTTCAGCCTGATCTCACTCCTCCATCATGGTCGGGGCTATGTGGATGTGGCTGTTAGTCATCCAAGGTAAGTCCATTCAGAACAAAAGGTGGGTGTCCTTATATTTAAGATACCGGACATGGCTTTTTAGGCCAAAATGTCCTGTGTCATCGTATCTGACATGGACAGAATGATGATGTGTTCTGACTGTCAATTTCTTTTGGGACACAGTCAAAACATGTGTCTGACACTGTCATCATCGTGTCCCGACCTTTGCACACCATGTCACGAAACAGGACACGTTTTTGGCAGAAAAGAGGCCTTCTGTCTAAGTCAGTAAGATAAAATAGTAATACTAAATTCTTAAATTAAAACTGGCATTCTCCTTATCTTTCTTTTTCTATCCTTTTACTTAAATTTTTAACATTACCAATAATTGTTTCAGGATGTTTGAGAGTGGTTCCAACCTCATTGGACTTCATATGCAAAATATAGAATTTTAGATCTCATTCAAAATTCAACAGGCTTAACAATTTTCAGGATTTTAGGATTGCAACATTTCCACTAGGTTCTATTATGTATGAGGGTATGGGATTGGCATTTAATCACACACATCAACCTCTCTATGTAGTTTGATGGGAACAGAGGAGGAGGAGGACGATGAAGAAGAGAGCAGTAATGATTATGTTGATTCAGGCATGGAGGAGAACTATTGACAGATCGGATTCTTGCATTTTGTTCTACCCCTTTTTGTATTTTCCAGTGGCAATCCGACATCTATGTAATACATTTTGATTTTGATGAATTAATGAAAGATATGGTTCCGACATCTATGTAATAGAACATTTTGATTTTGATGACTTAATGAGAAATTTTACGAGTCTATAAGTCTATCATCGACATAGGCATTGTGATTTGTGAATGTGTAATCTGTATTGATTATAATTTCTAATGAATATATGTAAATGTTCTAGTTTCTAAAAAAAATGGATTTATATTTCTATATTTTTTATATATAAAATTTTTAATATATATATAACGTGTCCTCTGTGTCCTGATTCTGGGGTTCATCATGTATGCATCGGATACTCATATTCTGACGCAAGTGTTCTCGTGTCAGGTGACTTAGCATTATATAGATCAAAAATTGGTTTTTTGGGAGTTGTTGCTAGATATTGTAATGTTTCATGTTATGTATTAAGTAATAATGTCATGAAGTGGAAATAAATCATACATAATAGATACCTCTTATTTTAATGTATTTAGGAAATTAGGTAAATTAGGTAACGGGAACAATGGAACTTGCTAGATATATATACAACACCACTTTTTCAAATTTGATGCACATAGATATAATACATCTATTGTTAAATCTCTCTCTCTCTCTCTCTCTCTCTTGCATATTCTCCACATCATAGTTTAACATGGTATCCAAACCACGTTTCTGGCATAGGGTCATCTCAAAGACAGTGAGAAGATAAAATTTGGTACACCTAGAGAAGGAGACAAAATTGCAGAGGAGAAAAAACTTCATACGGACAGCAGAAGAAGACAAATTTGTACAGATGACAAATTCTGAGTGAATCCATTCATATGGCAGCCAATTTAATCAAATTGTACAGCAGTTAAATCAATTCCTACAGATGACTGTTTATCATTGTACAGACTGTTAATTGAATAAATCCATATAGAACCAATCAAACTGCTCGGCGACCCAGTAATTATAAAAAGGGCAGCTGAGAAAATCTGAATGACAACAGCTTAATCCAGTGATTTAAAAAGAGTACGGACGGCCATTTCAACTGTACAGTGGTATCATCTTGCGTAGAAGATTCATACGACAGTCTCAAAAGGCTACTGTAAGTACAGCGGGCAGCAGACCATAATTGTACAGCAGTTTAAAAACTGGCTGTATGTATGGTGGGCAGCATAACATCAAACTGAAAGGTGCAGCGATTGTATGGATGGGTATACAATTGATAGTATAGAGTGGTTGTATGGACAGGTACAAGGTACACATTGATCTGACATTTTTAGTAATTTGAAAGAAAATTTCAGCAATTCCTTGTCACATTTGTCTTCAACTTCTATAAATCTGATTTTGTAAGGAGTCATAAGGTTTAAAAGGAAGTATAAGGCTTTTTATTTTAGAGTTTAAAGGGTTTCTGCATTTTTTAATTGAAGTTATAAACTGATTTTTTTTAATTACAAGGAAAAAGTATGGGTAATGTTAATAATTTCAGGATGCACGAGTATCATAAATTAAATGGCAAAAATCATCCAGCCTAGAAACAAAAAAAAATGAAATAGATTTTGTTGTATCATGATCGTTGGGACTAGTCACTCGGACAACTCCAAAACCTGATCCCACGACTAATGACTATAGGAAAAAAACTAAAAACACATTACATCTTACATTTGCTTTCAGAGATATATTCTTCCCCACATTATTGGTCTTACTAATCCTACTGATGTTTGGAAGAAGATAAAGATTTTATATGAAACTTCAAATGAATTTTGAATTTATTGTTGAGAAACAAATTAACCAGTTTGAAGATGGTAGCAAATTCAGTTATAGTTCTTGCTCAGAAGTTTCAGGAACTAAAGAATTACTTATCAGCAGTTGCGTAGACATTAGAGATAAGCAAACCATTCTCCATTCTATTTAATTGCCTACCTGATGCATCTCAAAATTATGTAACCATGTTTTGTGTCTTCTCAAAATGAAGTTCCAACATTTGAAGAAGTTGTAGGCATGCTATTTCAAGAAGAGCAGCGACTCAAGAAAAATGAGAACCAGTTAGAGATTTTACAGGAAGACAAAGGAAAAGGTTGTGACAGAGGTCATAGAAGAGAGTAGTATAGTTCACATCAAAATTGGAGGCAAAATTTTTAAAGTCAGACAAGTACTTCTCAAAGTCCTAAGCATTGCAATTATTGTAGTAAGATTAATCACAGTGAAGAAGACTCAAGAGTGTCAACTTAAGCAAAGACATGGGGCTGATTAGAATAGAGGTGACAGATATCATAGAGGAATAAGTATATGGGGAAGGTATCAAAGTCATTTTGTTTAAAGTAGTAAAATGGTTCCACATAATGAACCTACCACAGATTATTTGTTTATAGCTTCTCATACTAACATCTTTGCTTTTCAACGAGTCTGGCATATTGTTTCAAGACCCACCAAAGATATGACTAGCAAGCAAAAAGTTTTTTCCAAACATCGTTCCCTATGACTCCTTTTATTATTCTTGGCGATGACCAATGTTTAAAAAATCGGCCAACTAGGACTCGTCCTAGGCTGAATCAAATCGTGTCAATGGTCGAGTCAATATCGAGTTGATCGAGATGATACCAAGTAGGCCAAGTTTGTTGATGTTGCAGCATCGGTGAGACATTCTTCAGTATCGTACTCCTCGATGGACTGAGTTGAGCTGAGGAGATGTCTAGTTAATGGGTTGTAGCCCATGCGGACATGAAATTCACATGAGGTTGTAGCCCTTGTGAGCCCACATGAGGCTGTAGCTCTTGTGGACGTCATGAGGTTGTAGCCCTCGACATGTTGGTGAAAGTGACACATGAGTTTGTAGCCATTGTGAGCCCACATGAGGTTGTAGCCCATGTGGACGTCATGAGGTTGTGGCCCATGACGTGATGATGTATCAATTGAGGTTGTAGCCCTTTTCAGCTCTTTGGTTTGTATCCCATAGAGAGTTTATGGAGGTCCATATTGGTTGTAGCCATATGGACATGATGCCCTTGAGTAGTTGGCTCAAGGAAGACCTTTCCTGTGCATTAGTTTTTAAGATAGCAAGATAATTTCAATTGCGTCACAATGAATAGGATCACTAAAACAATAACCAAGCACATAAATAATAGACTCAAAGATTTGACCTAGGAAACCACAAAGGGAGAAAACCCAGCAACCTTCTTATAGATATATCAGTTCAAAGAGCAGTGTACATCCAAATCATAGTTTTAAAAATCGGAATCGGACTTGGAATCAGTCGAGGGTCAACTCGGAATCGGAATCGGAATCGGTAATGAATCGGTCATAAATCGGCCGATTTGAATTTAATGAATCGGTTTGCTAAAAAATACATCAAATATTTAAATTTTAAAGAAAAACAACATTTTCAAGATTATAATCCATGATTCCAAGTCATTGAAGACAAAATAACCAAAATCTGCTCATGTATATACCATATAAGAGTCAATATATCAAAATGGCACAAAGTGTACTGTAATCTGCTCATGTATATAGTATATACCATATAAAAGAAATAATATGAACTTTTGAAGGGGACCAGTAGATGTTATTTGTAGTTGGGTTGGGTAGTTAGGTTAGGGATAGGTTAGGTAGATAGGTTAGTAAAATATAAAATATAAAAAAAAAAAACAAAGTTAAAACTTAAACTTCAAAAAAAAAACTAAAAAAAATTAAATTTTTTTTTGTAGTGGTTGAAATTTCGAAGGCTATTTCGAAGGATTGACTCCTGATTTCTTTCAATGGTGCTTACACCATAGCTTTGAGTACATGCTTGTTGGATTCTAGTCACAAAAGATTCAAATCTCTGTTGCATCTGTATCCAAGGATCCATGCCTAGTGCCTGAGCAGTGAGGTGCCTGCTCCATTATCTTTTCCCATCCACCTAAAAGTATTATTCATGTTGCCCCTGTCATCTTCAATAACAAAAGCTTCTAAACAGATTTGCTTGCATCCTTCCTCATCAGCACATACATGGGTGCTTGGTATGGTTGTAAGATGTAAGGAACCACAAAATAAATAGACTTAATATGCATTCCTTTTGCAGCTAATGCACTGATAACAGGGGTTATTATAATCGATTCATATGTTTAATGGAGTAGCATATCCAAGATAATTTCCTGCAGTCCGAACTGAGTTAGAGATGTTGAACTATGCTCAAGCACTTCCCCAAAGAATTTTTTGCTAACCAAATTATGGCTATCTCTGTCGGCCATGTAAGCAATTGCTTTACCACTTTGTCTCTTACAACCAACACAATTGCAACAAATTGTGCAAGCTGGTTCAATTTCATGAATAGATAAATAAGGCATTGGATCTAAGTCCTGAAATAATCTATAGATCCTTGCCTCTCCCATTTAGGTATGTATTTCCACTCAATTGCACAGTGCCTTTTCTAGAACAAAATAGGCCAAGTGCATATTGCTGATGAAATGGATCCCTTAATCTGTCTGCAATATTATTGAATAAGGTGTTCCAGTCCTTCAGTTCTATTGTCAGTGATGTAATCTGCTCTAGGGCTGTTAGAGCTGCCTTTCCTGTGCCTTTTTGGTTTCCAGTTTGTTGTTCCAAAACTTCGAGACAGTAAGTAGTGTAAGTTCATCAACATGGGTCAATGTATTTCCCAAAAAGGCCAGCCATTGAGCCTGTGTTTCTGCTAGTATATTGCCAACCGGTCGGTCAAACCGGTTAGTTACCGAACCGGACCGGTTTGGTTACCAACCAGCCGGTTCCAAAACCGGTTAGCCCGATTTTTAAAACTATGATCCAAATACATAGTAATCACAAATAGCAGAAAGATAAACCCCAAGCATAATAGATAAACTCCTCGAATAGTAGTGAACCCCATAAAGTCTTCTTCTTGAAGCTATAGCGAACTTCTCTCTTGAGTGGAGTGAACTTGCTTGGTGAGAAAAGAGGAGAGCGCCTTCTATTAATACTAAAGTTACACGAACCATGGGTGCAATCGGAATCAGCTAAAGAATTCGATATGGGTGTGGCACTCATCCCAAAATTAGGAATCAGGGATTTGGAACCCTAACCCTAATTAACCTTAATTATCCTATGTAAACAACTTTATTATAGTCAAAACGAGGTGGAAGAATCCAATTAGGAAGAATTCGATTTGGGTGCAGTTAGGCCTAGGGCCGAATCCAGTAACTATGATTAATACTTTTCCATGTTCATCAATTCATCTTTCAAATGGGGCCGACATGTCTTCTTTTACTGGGCCGACTTCTCTTTTATGCATAATAATCATTGTTTATTATTATATTTTGTGGGGTTGACTTTGTGAGGATGCCTCACACAAAAATTACATCAACACTCCCTCTTAGCCAAGGAGGTATCATCATAATCGAACAAATCTGGATATCACTTGTGCATCACAATTGTCTTGAACATCTCTATATCATAAGGAAGGTCTTCCAACACAATCTCAGTCCATCGAGAAGTGTCAACAACTCAAGCAAGTCCATCGAAGAGTCAACATGCACCAGCTCAAACATGTCCATCGAGGAACCTACATGTAACAACTGAACTCAGTTTATCGAGGAGTTAATGACTCAACACATTCCGTTGGGGAGTGTTGCCCACCTATTTCGACTAGGTGGCAACTCCATATACATGAAGATGTACATAATTGTACAAGTTGTACCTTGGAAAAATCTGAGGATTTTTTCAC
>LPNX010081869.1:10616-25284 GCA_001517045.1 Pseudotsuga menziesii | reverse complement strand
AACTTGCACATGGTGGGACTCATGGACTAGGCAAATAAGACAAAACAAATGAAATAATGTCTAAGTGGGTAAATACTATGGGTTGATTATTCTAACAGGTGGTGATGCTCATTTTTCACCTGCTGACATTCAAAACACCTAGCGATATACTCTCCCAGTTCAGTCTTCATGTTTGGCCAAAAATATTCTTTTCTTAACATATTTATAGTCTTTTGATAGCTTGGATGACCTGAGTATGGAGTTTTATGGATTTCATCTAAAATTAATAACTTAACTTTAGGTACATTAGGTACATACATTCTATCTTTATACAGTAAAAATCCTTTTTCATTCAAACTGTACCCTTTACTTAAGCTTTCTGTTGGATTTTCTTTCGCTTTAGCTTGTAAGTTTTTGTAAATTTCATCTTGTTCTACTTTCACTTTAAATTGTTCATCTAGATATGTTGTATAAGTGTTGATAATTGCTATGAAGTTTAGCCTTGTATTCCTACTTAATGCATCAGCAACTTTATTTTATTTCCCTTTAATGTGCTGAATTTCAAAATCATACTCACTTAGGAAAGCTAGACACCTAGCTTGTCTGGCATTTATGTTAGGTTGATCTAACATATATTTTAACACTTTATTATCAGTCATTAGAATAAATTTTCTTCCAATTAGGTGATGACACCACATATTTAGAACATGTATAACAGCAACTAATTCCAAATCATAAGTTTCATAATTCTTTTCATGAATTTGTAATTTTCTAGACTCATAGGCAATAAGATGCCCTTCTTGATTCAGAACACCACCTAAACCATCATTGCAGGTGTCATTACACACTACAAATTCTTTATTTGGATCAACTATTCTTAAAATAGGTGCGCTAGTTAATAAAGTTTTTAACTTTTTAAAGCTTTCCTCGCATTTCTGGTTCCAATCAAATTTCCTTCCTTTCTTCTTGCAAAGAAGTTATCGGATTTGCAATTCTCGAAAAACCTTCAATGAACCTTCTGTAATAACTGGTAATTCCCATGAATGATCGAACATCAATTACATCCTTAGGAACCGGCCAATATTCGATCGCCTTTATCTTTTCAGGATCCACTGAAATCCCTTCCTTAGTCATCACATGACCTAAGTACTGAATTTTATCCTTAAAGAAATAACATTTACTAAACTTTGCAAAGAGTTGATGATCTCGTAGCTCTTGCAAAACAGTTTTTAAATGTTCTTTATGTTCTTTTTCAGTTTTTGAATAGATTAATATGTCATTGATAAACATGACCACAAACTTATCTAGATACTTTTGCATAACGTTTTTCATTAAACAAATAAAAATAGCTGGGGAATTAGTAAGCCCGAATGGCATGACAACAAACTCGTAATGACGATATTGAGTCCTAAAAGTTGTTTTAAAGATATCTTCATCTTTAATCCTAACTTGGTGATATCTAAACCTTAAATCAATTTTCGAGAACATCATGGCTCAACGTAGTTGATCAAATAGATAATATATGCAGGGAAACATGTATCTATTTTTAATAGTCATATTATTCAACTAACGGTAATTTATGCAAAGTAACATGGTTCCATCCTTTTTCTTAATGAAGATGACAGGTGCCCCCCAAGGAGACATACTAGGTCGAATATACTTTTTGTCAATAGGTTCTTTTAATTGTGACTTTAATTCATTGAGTTCAAGTATGTTCATTTGATAAGGGGCCTTTGAGCTGGGTACTACACCAGGTACCAGCTCAATGGTAAAGCCTAATTCCCTTTTTGGAGGTAATCCCCGAATTTATTCTGGAAATACATCATCACACTCTCTTAAAACTGGTATGTCCTCCAATTTTAATTTGTCTATTTTATTTAGATTCTCCTCATTAGTTATTGTTACTGCATAAGATTTACAACCCTTCCTAACAGCTCTCTTAAGCTGCAGAGCAGAAATCTACGTTATGGTTGTTTTTCTAGGGATTCCCTTTTTACTGATTGATTTTTCCTCATTATTTATACACGTAAAAGTTTTATCATAACAATTTAAAATCACCCTATGTTGTTCTAACCAATCCATACCAATTAGTGAGTCATAAGAACTAATAGGTAATACATTAAGCTTTACAACAGTTTCAAATTGATCCATAAATATTGCACATTCTTTTACAAAACAAGTTACCTTCCTTTTTGCACCAATGGCTAACTGAACCAACAAAGAATTTTCAAATTTTTCAACAGGAAGCTTACATTTTTCTACCAATTTAGGTGAAATATAACTGAGACTAGCTCCTGGATCAATTAAAATAGCTATAGGGGTTCGGTTTATCATACCTTCTACTTCCACCATGGAAGTTTGATAGTCTGCCTGCCGATTCTCCAAGGCTGAATTGATCCTACGCATAGTTCTCGCTAAGTCTCCAACAGTCATCTCCTCCTATATAGTATGGATATTACCGACAGTATTTTTCTAATTAGGGTCGACTGAGGCATAACGTGGGACATTACACTCCCAACACTTTATAGGTTCTTTGTGTTCAAAGTTCTTGGTGTAATTACAATGGTTATTAGCATATTCTTTACCCTTTGAATTATTTTGATTGATTGGTGAATTATTCTTATTCCCTTGGAAATTCTTGTTAGAAAAATTTATGTCCTTATTGTTTTTAAAATTCCAGTTGGGCACAAATTATTTCTTCTTTTGATCATAATGGTTTTTATTCTTCATGGCCTTCCAGTTGGCCATGCTTTCCTTCTTCTGATTCTATTCTTAACAAAAGTTGGCTTTCCTCATAGCCTCTTCCAAATTTTTTGGATTTTCATACTCAATCATGTCCTTAATATGATAAGTTAGACAACTGAGCAATCATTGTACCTTCGGTTTTTCATCTACAAGATATGGCACATACCTAAGTAGACTTAAAAACTTGTTGTTTAGATCTTTCATAGTCACTTATCCTAATTTAAGCTCATAGAATTCTTTTTCTCTCTCTTCATAGTACTGCTTGGACAAAAAATTATTTTTAAAGTACCTCTTGAAGGTACTCCAATTTACATTCTCCACTTTTACTCCCTTCACTCTTTTCAGGTCCTACCACCAAATATCAACATTTCTCGAAAGATTGTAGATATCCATTCTAGCCTTTAATTGGTTAGAATAGTTATAAATCTGGAAATACTTCTTAATTCCAGATAACCAGGATTCAAGTTCCACCCCCTTCTTAGTCTCTCCATTGAATGTTGGTGGTTTAATCTTTTTAAACTCCCCAAAAATTTCCTCACAGGGTTTATATTTTCTCTTTTTAGTATAATTATTGTCATCACTACTATCACTAGTGGAATGAAAATTACGTTGATCATCATATACCTCTGAAGATGAGCTTCTTTAATTTTTAGTCTGTTTAATGTTTTTATATTTATGTTGATGACTTGTATCTTCTGAATCAGCTCTTTTTCCCCTTCCCTCAGTTTGAAAAATTTCTATTCAGATCTGATTCAGCTCCTCCTGAGCCCTCAGAATCCTTTCATTCTCTCGTTTAACAGATTCCATTTCAGATTTTAATTCTTATATTGTTTGTAATAGTTCTAAGGAATTAGTGGTTAGATATTCTTGTATAGGGTCTCCTGATAAGTTTTCTTGTTCACTTTATAGAGATTCCTCTTCTGCATATTCCTCCAGCCTTTCCATACCTGTTTTTAAACTTCAAAAACAATTTCTCTGTTGAATAACATTAAAAGAAAATAACATCAGCAAAATAATTTAAATTCATTGTTTCATAAAAGCAAGTTGGGCTTCATCAAAGCCTAACGTTTGAACCTTGTTCTTTGATACCACATGTCAAAAACCCTAAATTTTCACAAAAATTAAAAAATTTTAAGATAACATAATATGCTGAATATGAGGTTTACTAATAGCTAATGGTTAGCGGAAAATGAAACAGTCGAACGATTATTATTATACACTTTCAAATTACGTTAACTAAAGCAGCTTCTTTTTTGTAACATAAATAAGATTTACTTGCATTCTTTTTTCTTTTAGTTTACTAATAAGTCTACTTTATGGCAAGTAGGTGGAAACTAACTTTGAATCCTGGTATTAATTGCATTTATGCCAATGCAGATGGATTATTGGTTCTTACAGGTTTAACAGGTACGATCGAAAAAATAAACGTTTTAATTCATAAGGTAGAAACAAGTATTTATGTTTGCAAATAATATGCTAGTAAAATAAGCTAATAAATCTCAGGTAACTTCAGTGAGGTAAAGTAATTTATCTTCTATAGTTTCTGTTGTAAGCAGAGTTTAGAGATATGGGTTTCTTTCTTTATTAAGCTTAGCGATAGTAAAGATACTTACTGTGAACTCTAAGCTTGTAATATTTGTTGTATATTTACTTCTATTTTAACATGCTTATCTCGCAAATGTTATATTTATTTGTACTATTTGTTTTTATTCATGAAAGAGCTTCTATCAATATTGATAGTAAATATTCTCTATAGAATATATGTTTTGATTTTATTTTTAGCTTACTAGTTATGGAAATTATCACCCTGTTACTTGTATGTAAAAATAAAACAGTTGCTCACTAACAAGTTATCAACTTTCTTACTTACATTAATATCATACTACTTGTACTATTGTAACCACATACATTACTATATTATTTACTAAAGTACCGATCTGATCATTATTTGCATTCTGTAGGGATGTTACTGCCTAGAAATCTCCTTGACATTATAAGCTTGATTATGTAAAAATAACTGCATCGTTTCAAGATGGAACACTATTTACCCTTATTTCCTAAATTTAAGTCAATCAGTGTAGTTCCAATGACTAGACTTGAGCATGGTTATTTTATTGTAATTTACTATTACCATAATGCCTCTCTTATATTAAGTTTATGTTTATAGTAGCTATTATGGTAGATCTTTCTACTATGATAAAAATTCTTCACTATGCTAAGTACAGGTTATCTTGAACAATCACAAACTATCTTGCTGAATAAAAATTATGGTATATTACTAGTATTGACAAGTCGAGAAGAAAATAATGTCTATGAAAGTTTAAACCAAAGTCAAACCTTGTAAAATCCATGTTTATAATCTTTTACTATTCTATTCCACTCCATATATTTTAACCACCCAAGCCATTAGTTTTTAAATGATAAGTTTCGAGTATAATACATGCATACTTTATCATCGTTTTGCAAGTATATAAATCTAATTGTAGAAAGAAAGGTTCTAAGAATAATCGACTTCGGGATTATCCATAAGGTCAAGTGGTTACCACCTTTCACTAGGGTCTTCGTTAAGAAACTATTGTTTAGCCATACGCTAAATTCGAAACTATCAACATTATGATATTGTTTAAGTATGAATATCGGTGTGATATATATATGCGTACTTCATAGTTCATGCATAGTTTGATAAAAATAATTGTCTTAATAATTTTGATGATTGAACCTCAGGTGGACTTTGGAATCGACCCTTGCATGGTTAGAAGTATTTGAGGCGACGTGGTCACTTCCTGTCCATGTAGTGGTGATATAAAATATTGCAACCCTATTCGCTTTGTCATTTTGCCCTCGAAGTTCACACTGGCCTTCGGGCTGCTCTGCATAGTTTCATGGTGGCTGTGAGGGTTCTTCTTGTACTAGCTTCCTCTAAAACTTTGGTTTAAAGTTGCTATAGTCTCCTGAGTTTGGTCTTGTTTCCAACCTTCTTAGCTATGGGTTTTACTATGCAATATTTTACTTGTCTTGTTTGCATTTGGCTTGTGGCCTGTCCTTAGCTCCATCTTGCTTTCCCCGTGGCCTATCACTGCTGTGAGAAGCTAAGGGTTCATTGCTGCTGGTTGTGCTCCATCGGCATCGTAGGGTTTTGATTATTTTGTATGTGCAATTCGTAGCTGGTGACATTCTGTTCGCTAGACTGTTCGATACTCTTTAATTAAAGGTAAAATATTTGGTTTTCTTTTTAAAAATGATAGAATCATAGTAAAGTAGTTTTTACAATTAGGTTTTCAATAGAAAAATGGTCTTGTAATAACACACAACATCATGCTCTCCTTGCAGGAACTCATGATAGCTCTTGTAACCAGTGATGAAGATAATGCTGGCTAGATTTGAGGACTCGTGGCTCCATCTGGTAAGCCCTAGGTTCAAAGAATGCATTCTTACCCTGCTTGTAAACAGGGTTGTCGGTGGCGAAACCCTGAGCTTGGAAGCTTGTCCGGTTTGTCCATTAAATACATGGTTTTTAAAAAGTTGTTAGTTCTATTTTTTTTACAAACCCTCGCTATGTTGTTGGGTAGTCCCGAACTTGAGTCAGGTGTTGAAATTTGGTTAAGTTTTTAGCCTTGCGGCTTGTCAGTGTAATACATTGGGTTTCAAGAAAGATTTACTTCGAGCTCAGTCTCATTTTTGTAGTAATCTTGTATATTGTGACTCTGTGTACATTAGGGTTTTTCCTAATTGATTGTTAATGAATAACATTGTTGTCTAATATGTTTGTAATTAGATTATTCTTATTATTTAAGACTGTAACCCAGTCGTAGTGTGTAATTTATAATATTAACCTACTTGTTCGAAATATACAAACTAGGGTTTTCCTGAAATGAAACCCTTGTCTAAATATGTTATTCAATTTATTATTAACAAGGTTCTGCTACTTGTTTAATTCGGTTGAATTATTATTATAGGTGTGTTGTGATACATTTATTTTCAAGAAGGACTGTAACCAGTCTATAGTAGTTTAATTGTTTATTTAGGTAATTATCCAGGCGAATGGATTACAATTTAGATGTTTTGATTTATAATAATTAAATAAATTGATTAGGGTTTTAACCCTAAACATTTCCTTCACATGTATAAGCCTGGATGATATTTATAAAATAGTTTCTACATATGTAAAATTTGTAGTTTCATACTAGTTAATATTTATATTTACATTGTTCTTATTTACTAAACTGTTAAGTAGAATTTATTCAGAGTTCTTGAAAAGATATAAAAGAGACTCTGTAACTCAGTTTATTCTTTACAATTTTAAGGACTTTAAATATAACCCTATTTAGTTTAATAATAAATATTAGTCTTAAATTTAGTTGTTATTGTCAGAAAATAAACTAAGTGACTAGTAACTCGTTTAAATACTTATCTGTATGTAATCATTGTAACTCTACTGTGGATTTTCTCCTGCACTTCATTCAGTTACTAGGTGAAAACAAAGAAATATAAACATATCATAACACTGTTCAACCTTCATAATATTTTAACATAAATAAAATTGTAACATCCCTCGTCACCTCGACCTAGAGCTCACATTGTAAGTAAGCATCACTGTAAGTATCCACTATAAACCTCTGTCAAGTTATGGTTATAATTGATAGGGTTAACGACTGAAAGCTTCGAACGACTAAAACGACATCTGGAGATGAACCCACTAGGGGGAAAGGGCTTTCTGGAAAAAGGGAACCAAGAAACTCAATGAAATAAATAGCTGTGTGCTTGTAAATACTAAGACAATAAGGAGTAGTGTTTAATCACTACCATGGAAGTACTTGGTTTTTAAAGTGGAGTCAATTAAGAAAAACAATGTTTTAATTAATAAAACAAGGGAACCATGCAACGGTTGAAGTATGGAGAGCTAACTCTTATATTAATTTACATAATGCCTTGTGTATAGTTGAAAAGCTCTTTTTTTTACCACATTATATATTTATGCTGAAATAATTTAAATACTCTTTAACCGATATATATATATATATATATATATATATATATATTAAAAGATAGCACAATGGGAATTGATAAAGGATAATGGTTGTTGTGGAGCACCATAATATGCTATATGTATATATAGAACGGGACATTATTTGGGTTTTTCTAAAATTGTGAATATTGTGGTAATGCTTGGTTTACACATAAGAGCTTTTTATTATATAAAATGAGAATTTCCTACTTTTCCCATGCACTATCCACTTTTAAAAAGGGTTAACATAATTAAAAATGGGAAAGGTAAAATAGTTAAAAGGAAAATGCATGCAAGGCATATAAATGTGGTGATTTTTCCTTAAAATCGAGGAAGCTAATTTACTGCCTATTTCGAGGAATCCTGACAAGATATTTTCTGCACCTTCAGTATTTTTTGGAAACCTACAAACATCAAAATAAGTGGCTTATGCAACGCCTTATTTTAAGGGAACGTTGTGCGGAGGGAAAGAGAATCTTTTCTCCTCTCGTTATTTATTTTGGGTGTTTTGGAGCTTGGATGGGGGGGAGAAAAGTAATGCGATTGGAGGTTCATATTTGGAATGCGTTCCCACTGAGGATGAAGGATATTCACAGAGCAGTCGAAAACATATGCAATCAGATGGGAATTATTGTATTAATATGGTATTTTCTGTTAACTCTTTTGATTGGATGAGTTTATGATATAGTTACGGAATTTTAGCTAAGATTATGATTGGTGTTTCCTTCAAAAGTTGGAAAAAGCAACCATATTTGTGAGATCCTCCATGGTTTCTGGAAGTTCGCTTGAAAATTTATTTCCATATCCATTTAATTATGAAATCCCCTACGAATGGTTGGAGGTCGTTGTGTTTATGATATGAAGAACCTATTTTTGTTGAGTGTAAACATTGTTTTACCCATTACAGTTTTGTATCTGTGTTAGCATGGATATAAATCGTTGATGCTTTCTGATTTTAAACTCTGAATAGATCCTCATTTTTGCTTAGCGTAGCCCCTGTATTTTACCCACCACATGTTAGATCGGTGATTTGAGGATTTAAATCGTTGATGCTTTCTGATTTTTAAACTCTGAATAGATCCTCCTTTTTGCTGAGTGTAACCCCTGTATTTTACCCACTGCATCTTAGATCGGTGATTTGAGGATTTAAATCGTTGATGCTTTCTAATTTTTAAACTATGAATAGATCCTCCTTTTTGTTGAGCATAACCCCATTATTTTACCCACTGCATGTTAGATCGGTGATTTGAGGATGTAAATCGTTGATGCTTTCTTATTTTTAAACTCTGAATAGATCCTCCTTTTTGCTGAGCATAACCCTCGTATTTTACCCATCACATGTTAGATAGGTGATTTGAGTATTTAAATCGTTGCTGCTTTCTGAATTTTAAACTCTAAATAGATCCTCCTTTTTGTTGAGCATAACCCCAGTATTTTACCCACCACATGTTAGATCGATGATTTGAGGATTTAAATCGTTGATGCTTTCTTATTTTTAAACTCTAAATAGATCCTCCTTTTTGCTGAGCATAACCCTGGTATTTTACCCATCACACATTAGATAGGTGATTTGAGTATTTAAATCATTGATGCTTTCTAATTTTTAAACTCTAAATAGAGCCTGCCTTTTGCTGAGTGTAACCCTGGTATTTTACCCACTGCATGTTCGATCTATAATTTGGGGATATAAATCGTGGATTTCTTTCCTAAGTTCATTTTTTTTCTAAGTTCAACTTCAAGTAGATCCATCGCAGGGTTGTTGGGTGAAATGTTGAATAGATCCATCGCAGGGTTGGACCTTTAGTTCAGGAATATGAGACGATTTGGTAAATTCAATTCTGAATGCAAACTTTGAATAGATCCATCGTTGTTAATACCATACTAAGTAGGAAGTAGTTTTTCTTTATATCAATTACATGTTTAGATATGAAGATCTTCGATGAGTTATGTGGAATGATAACCAGTGGCTACATGGTAATTCTGCGTGGTTTCGGAAAGACTGTATTACATTTTGGTTTTGATTTGGAATTTGTTACCTATCCAGATATTAGAGTTCCAAGCTCTATATAAGTGTTTTCCTTTTGCATTATGATATGGATTATGAGATGTCAATTGTAAGATCCGAAACATCCATGTTTTTGTGTGATCCCCATCCTATGTAATACGCATTTGAATTCTAGATATTGAATGAGCTATGAGAGGATCAATCTGGGAATTTGGGCAATCTCAAACCTCGTAAATGCTATCATTTGAGTGCCCCGTTAACTACTAGCTAGTGTTAGTAACTAGTTTTTATTTGTGCATAATTGTATGGTTTGAACTTTAGATTGTGTTTAGAGATCTTTTTAAATATGCTAAGTAATATTCTTTACCCTAGTAGATTCGTCGCCCAAGCTCGGGGGTGACTCTGCACGGTATAACGCACGCTAGATAGAGTCAGTTGGTTGGGTGGAAATTCAAAGTGAAGCTTTCAGTTGGTCCAGTCTTTTAACGTAGAAAATGAAGTTTTAATTTGGTTTTATTTTCTAGTTGTTAGTGTTAGTTGTTAAAGTGGCTAGCCGCATTTATAAAATAAATTTATATTCTCTCCTTGAATAGTTGAACATTTAATGCTAAGTTGTGAAGTGCAGGAGGATGCAGACGATGAAAGTATGGTAGGGCACTATACAGTATATATGCATTCGATTATTTTATCCTATTCTATAACTGTCTAATCCCTATTGTATCTTGACATCCGCCTCGGGGATTTTTGTCCTTCGCCTATTGCTTGCACTTGGATCACTCGGTAAACAATATAAGTTTGGTGTTATGGTTTTTATTCATGCATAATTTAAAGCTTGTTGGTATATCATTATGTGAGTAAGACATCATACCTGTCATGCCTTTGTTAACTGCGGCTATTGTGGGTGTGATGTGCTTGCAGGACAAATAGTTGAGTCATCCTATAAGAAATGGACTCAAGATGATTATAAATGGGCATAACTTTTATGCACTTGTTTATGTTCCTGGATAGTCTGAGTATAAAGTAAGTGGCATGTGGATGTAATGATAATATCCTCCTGTTCTTTCTTGTGGTTTGTATTATGAATTGTCCTTTACGACTAAGTTGGTTTAGGAAGATGGTAATATGGCATAAGGATCTCATGCGAAAAATAAAGAATATGTATGTTATCTTTGGTATTCCTTAAGGATGTTTTAGGATCAAGCAACATAAAAATGAGTTTAACTTGGCATAACTAAATCATCTTAATGTAGAATGAAACAGTTTTGCATTTCTTCTAAGAATCAATTCCAGTTCATTTGGGATATCACAATTGAGTGTCCTTGACATTGTTATCTTAGGTGTTTTTGGTATATTACCTTTTTATTTGTCCTCATGGTGAGGAGGTTGTAGAAAGTCTTATTATGTATGAATTGAATCTAAGAATGACTGTTTAAGAAAGATTGCTCCTTAATCCTTATTTTGTACAGGAAGGTAATACTGCAAAAAGATAATTGGAATAATGTTACTGTTATCTTACAAATTTATGGTATGCACAGTAAGCCATCTTCAGGGCACCATGATTATGACATGTTGTGAATTACATTAAATATAATTCTCAAATGATTGTTTACAATGTGCATAAATCTTTCTTAACAAGGTTGCTGCTAACAGATTTGACTCCTCTGTAGTAGTAGTGTAAACATAAAAAAAATCTCTGCACACATTGGCACCTAGGTATAAGAGGGGCACTACATATGGTATCAGAGCAAAGGTCAAAACACTCGGGCCTATTTGGGCTCAAAAATGATTCTACCTATTTTGTTTCTATAAATTGACGATCCAGTTGGCCTGAGTTAACAGGAATCAATGGACTCGCGTTGATCTACAGCACTAGTACTGTATAGTGCAGCAACTTAAAGTAATTATATGTATTGGTTGACCTTGTAGTTATGCAGGAATAGGCTGTCCACATTAAGGTGAGGCCCAACGAGGTAAGTACATAGCTATGATGATATTTTGTTTATTTTGAAGATGTTTTATCCATGATTAAGACAAGTGTATCTTCTCCTTTTGAGTTGCACAAAACTTTTGGTAGAGGTATGGAAGTCTGCATAAATATGCACAAGACAAATAAATTTGAGAAGCAACCTTTAGGGATTACATTAATTGTTGGACTGGAGGCTAATGGACTGATACATATTGGTAAGGAACTGGCGAATAGGAATTTAAAGTTCTGTACCTTTTGTTTGGTATTAAGCAATGAATAAAATTATGAACTGATACATATTGGTAAGGAACTGCTGAATAGGGATTTAAAGTTATGTATCTTCTGTTTGCCAATTAGCAAGAAATAAAAAGGTGACTTATAAGGAAATGTTTCTAGTCCTTTTAGAAGTTCCATCTTGTCATGTAAAGCAAGCAAAAATTTGACTTTACACCATTTTTAGGGGACAAGGTAGCTATCAATGAATTTTGACGAATAAATCATTTAAAGGATTAAATATATTTTCCCAAAATCCTAGCAAGTGTAGCTAAATTCATTATGTGCAAATATAACTGAGAACATAAGTGATGCTGAAAGGATGACTATATTAAAAATGCATATTGTTAGGATTATGAAAGTATACAAAATATGCCAAATGAATGTTAGTAGTAAGGCACAACTGCTAACACCTTTATGAACAAATTGTTGTTAACTAAGAACAATTGTTCTGGTTGGGACAATGGATTCATGGGAACTTCTCAAGTTTTGGGTCCATAAAAACAATAGGAACATACCCTTGATATTCCCCCTACAGGTGCACACATCAATAGCATTTGAGCTTGCGGCCTAAATGAACATAAACATGAGGTAAAAACTTATTCTGGAATTGCTATCGCTTTGCTTTAGAAATAATGGTGAATGAGGATATAAGATGCTATGTTGCGATCTGTTATAAAGTAGAATATGGTTTCCTTAAAGAATATCCAATTAGATTCCATTAACTATTGAATGAGTGCTAAGTGAATGCAGAAACCAAATGGAGAAGTTGTGGTTAGATGCAATGTAATATCGGGCATGTAAGAGAAGCCTAGGAAATAAGGCTATGCAAACATGGAGACTATTGATCTTGCATACATACTCGTAAGGTATGAAACAAATCTTTCAAAGACATGTAAGTAGATTTACTTATGAACTTGGGCTATAGTGCAGCCAAGGTGAGTAATGAAATATGTTGTGCTTAAGAAATCAATAGAATGCCTTAGTGGTGAAAAGAGTGCACTAGTATAAGGACTCTTATCTGGTGAATGGGAAATAAAGTAAGACGTAACTTATGTTAAAGAGTTTGATGTTATTTGAAGTAATGATATGATGTGATGACCACTTATGGAGTGATTGCAGGAGAGAAAAAGAAAAGGGTAGGGTTTGGATAAGGGATGCTTTTTTTTTTACCCTAATGTTGGACGGATGAGAGAATGCAGAGGCGGATGGTGGTTGTAGAAAGTTTGGTTCATCAGGTGTGAACAGGGTTGGGAGGCCCTTAGTGATTCTACACACTCTAATCGTGCTTGGGTACTTCTTCCAAGGAACCCCGAGCTGAATGGGGATTGCAGGAAGAAAGTACCGGTATGGTTAGCACATATTTTTTATGTGGCAGGTTGAAAAGAGAGAGAGGCTTTTACCTGCAAGAGGCATGCTATCATGAGGGTAGGCCGCGGACTCGGTCACTCACAAGGATTAACTGAGGGGAGCGCAATGAGGTGTTGGCCTCATTCCTCAGTAACCATGAGTCTCTCTACAGCGTGGATTGAACTGAGTTAACATGGTCTCAGCCATCGCACTAACTCCCCACCACAGAAAGTGGGATATTTGAAGGGCATGAAGAGGATCATGGAACCCTTGATATCACCTGGAGAAACAAAAGAAATTATTAAACTATAAGGTTGTAAATAAGTAATAACTAAACAATAAACTTATGACTTGAAAATAAAGAAATGGAAAGTGCAACCTTATGACATAAAAATAAAAATAAAAATAAATCATGATAAACAAAACAAAAGAAGATTCTAAATATTAATACATTGCACATGCAAAAATAGCAAATCAAAAGCAAAATTCTAGGAATGAAATTTAGGAGTAAGTTAAGTAAAGAAATCCTAAATTAGAAGATTTGATAAATACATATGACATTACATAAATGCATATGACAAAAGATCCATTGAAATAAAACAAAAATGAATCCAAAATAAGAATAAATAAAAATAATAATTTTACATTAAGCATATATCTCAAAAAAAGAAAAAAAAAAGAAAAAAAAAGAATGATATAAAGAAAGGAACAATGCGGGGAAAAGGTATGTGCATACAGGTAAACTTGTACCGATGAGGTAATATGCTCATTTATTGATAAATAGAACTGACAAGTATATTGGAGCCACTATGGATTATGAAAAAAAATGTACAATCAGATTTCTAGATTGTCTCAATATCAATGCTAATAGTCATGTTTTATTGCTGTAGTAGACATGCATATATATGTATAAAATGCAGGTTTGGTGACTTAATCTCACTTTTCAAGAGGGATTAAAGAATATAAAAGAAGGCGCTAAAACCTGAAGAAGAAAAGGAGGCAAGGTTGGGAAAATTGGTAACACCGAGGACGGTGTTAATTCAAGGGGGAGAGGATGTAACATCCCTCGCCACCTCGACCTAGAGCTCACCGTGTAAGTAAGCATCACTGTAAGTATCCGCTATAAACCTCTGTCAAGTTATGGTTATAATTGATAGGGTTAACGACTGAAAGCTTTGAACGACTAATACGACATCTGGCGACGAACCCACTAGGGGGAAAGGGCTTTCTGGAAAAAGGGAATCGAGAAAATCAATGAAATAAATAGCTGTGTGCTTGTAAATACTAAGACAATAAGGAGTAGTGTTTAATCACTAGCATGGATGTACTTTGTTTTTAAAGTGGA
>LPNX010081848.1:10878-29725 GCA_001517045.1 Pseudotsuga menziesii | reverse complement strand
ATGTTAATAATATTAAACAATAAATGAGAAAGAACTCTCTAAGATAATGATGATATCATATAGGAGAAATGGATACATAGATGCAATGATAACCAATTATGACAAAAAATTGCTCACAGAATGACTTAGAGCTCTTAGGTTATGATAATGCATGTTCTTTGTTGGTGTCTAGCTAAAGCAACATTTAGGGAATCCAAGACCATAATGATTCAACATGCAAAAGGATATTTGCGAGGCTCAATTGTACCAGTTTTAAACCTTGTTGATGGCTATTTTATAATTGATTAAAGATACAATTTATGGGGAGACCATCTCAACATCAAAAGGGTTCAATCTTGGTAGCTTTTGGTTACGGACTTGTAGTAGGACTCTTTGAAGAAGTTTGAGAGTACATTCCTAGCCTATTTTCAGGACTATCCTCTCAACTCTTGGGACTATTTTCTGAGTGTTCTAGAAGAAAATTGAAGTGATTTTATGGAAGCAACACAGTCCATGAAACTATGGGCATCTACCTCTTGCATGAGTAAACCATGATTCTATAAATCCCACACATACAAACACAACTTTTGTAGCAATCCTATAGGTGGTATTTCTTAGAGATATGTGGCATCATGTCCTATGATTTCAATCCTATCTTAGCCATGCCTCCTATAGAGTACAAAATATGCCAGCAAAAAATTGTATTGATAGATCCCATTAAAATTGGAATCAAATGTGACATGATGAATATTTTATGGAGCATTGAATTGCACGGGACACAAATATTATATAAAGTAATCATGCCAGCAAAAGGCTCTAGTTAAGTGGTAAAGTTTGTTTGAAGAATATATGCCAATTGTTGAAACAGGCTTATATATCATTCTTTTCAAACAACTACAAAACCCCAGTGTGGTAAACTTCATGGAATCTTGAGTTTTGCAATAAAATAAGACACTTGAATTAGTGGCCCCTTCCTTAACTCCTTGAAGAAAGCATGTGTCTAGGGGGAGAAACCCTTTGGCCATTGATGTGAAAGGGGGAGAAAATGTGGAATGCAGATAGGGGGAGAAACTAACAGGGGAAGCAATTACATAAGTGTTTCCATCAATGAAAAAGGGGGAGATTGTTGGACAAAGGTTGTCATCGATGTCAATATGGTTGAGTTGATGCCAAGTTGAATTCTCAGTCGTTGAAGAATTATGTCCGCTAAGAATTGAAGAAAATGCTTTCATAAGCCTGGAAATGCATGTAGATCGTCAAATTCCAACGGTAAGAAGTAAATATGCCTTTCAAACTTATATTATTCCCACAAGACTAGTAATATTCCCACAACGACAATAATATGCCCGCCAGACTAGTAAAAATCCTACAGGCTCTAGGAGATGCACTTAAAATGCTTGCATGCCATGGGGAATACATTCCAATTTATGATTGTATTACTCCTTGTAGCCATAAATCATGTTGAATAAGTCTTAAAAAATTTAAGCAAAATGCCAATTCCAGCCTTTTAAAGTGCCTAAAAGTCATAATTTGAAATCTCTTGAATAAGTCCCTTGAAGGAACCTTGAAACCCTTAGAGGAAGCCTTGAAAAACCTTGAAGAATCATTCATCTAAATGTTGTAGTTTGAATATACACATAAAGAAAAGCAAGTCGTCCCTATTTGAAGGGACATATATTGAAATTAAAGGAGTATAGCCTCGACTCTCTTTAAAGAAGGATAATATGTATAAATAAAATTCTAAAGCACCTTCATTGGGGTAGAAGAGAAAAATATGTGTGATCTGAAATTGGAGTAGAGGGCCTATCTTACGAGTAGAACTAAGATAAATCAAAGGATGAAATGAAGAGCAAGCTTAAGTTTTGAAGAATTGAAGAAAGCATAGATTTCTAGGAGACTTTAAAATTGTTTCCTGCATGAATAAAGGCAGCTTTGGTAAAGAAATTTGTATACTGATGAGAAGATTATTTTGTCACTCTCAAAGTTTTTTAAGGGGTATCTTGAACCTATTCCTCCGTAAATATGTGGAAAGTTTGAGGACTATATTTGGAAAAACTGAAGGACTGGTTAAGCATAGATTTTAAGGGAAATTTTGGGACAATTTTCCAGGTGAATGTGAACATGTTTTAGGGAAGCGTTAACGACTACTCTTAGCACAAAGTCCAAAGAAGTATTGTGACTCAATTTTTTTAGACAAGGTTGAGGACTAATTTGAAGGGAATATTTTGGATTGTTTTTAGGACAGTGTGGCACACTTTCCAAGGAATTTTTTAGCCTGCCCTTGGATATATTTTAATGGCATTTTGAATAATGTTTAAAGATTGTTGTTTGGACATATTTTTGGGAGCAACTTTCAAAGGTTATTCTTGGATAGATTTGGATTGGTTGTGTAGCATATTTGAAGCGAAGTTCTTCTAGGGGAGTAGTGTATCCTTAGATTTGGTGCTCCTTTCTATTGGGTACTGGTAAATCAAAGGGTTGGTGCCTCCTTCAAGTCGGTTCTTGTAAAGAGGAGATTGGTGTGTCATCCAAATATTGTAATCTCGTAGTTTTATCTATATGAGTTTTTAGGCAAATAACTTGGGTACTATTGATGATGTCTATTGATGATTGGTGAGTTTTAATAATGTTATAGAGTTTTTAAAGTAAAAAATGGCTAACTTGTATGATACTGATTCACCCCACCTCCCCACCCCCCTCTCAGTATCAATGTGTGTTCCAACAATTGGTATTAAAGTAGCTTTTTCAGACAAGTTTGGCCACTAGAAGAAAGATCCTTGAGAACACACATGCATAAGCATGTAGTTTTTGTTTAGAATGGAGCACCAATATTTGATGGGACAAACTATGTCATTTGGAGCATAAGGATGAGATTATTCTTGAAGGCACTTGGTTTTGAAGTTTTGCAATCCATAGAGAATGGGTACATAGTACCAACTACTCCACCAATAGATCCATGTGGGAAAAATCTCCCTGAAAGCAATGTAAAAGCAAAGAATGTCATTTTGAGTGGTTAGTCAAATTTTGAGCAAGCCAAAATGAGATTTGTACATCAACTAAGGAAGTGTGGGACAAGTTGCAAATCCTTTACACAAAGGATAATATTTTCGATTGAAAAGAAGCCAAGCTTGTCAAGGATCTTAAGAAAGGATCAAGTAATTGTAAAGATTTAAAAGATGCTTTTGTAAGTGTAAAAATACTTGAAGAATCTCAAGACAAAGAAGAAGGAAGTTTATCTTATAAAGTCCACTTGGCCATAGAGACAAAAGAAGATATCTCCAAAAATGAAGACAAAGAACATGAAGAATATGAAGACAAAGAAGGAGAAGTGTATCTTTAAGAATAACTCATTTGTGCCCTAAATGAAATAAAGGAGTTGAAGAATAAGAATACATTGCTTGAAGAGAAGCTAAATGGATCCGAAGGATAAATCCATATAAAAAGCACCAAAATTGATGAAAAATTTGTTATTGGTCTAAAAGCACAGATTGAAAAGACATGACAATTCTTGGTATGTCAACTAGAGGAGAATGAACAAATCTTCAAAGAGTAAGAAGCTGAAATTATCTCCCAAAGAAAAGAAGTAGAAGAAAAAGATACCCAACTAACTACAAACTTGAACAGCACTATGATTCAAGAGGAAGAGGTAAGAAAAGTTCAAGAAAGGCTGAAAATACAACTAAAAGAAATTGATTAGAACTATGAGGAAGTTGAAAAAACCATTGTTGGTCTAGAAAGTCAAATAGTAAAAGCCAAGAAAATTGTAGAAGACCTAACAAGTCAAATCAAGAGAAGAAAGAGTCTTGTCAAAGGAAAGAGTTTGAGATGCTTTCACTAAAAGAATATTTGGATGAGATAGCTTCCCAATTGGAGACAAATTCAAAGTTTGAAAAGAGTTCAATGATTCTCAATGACATTATCAGTTGTCAAAGCTATCCACTTGATACGACTAATATTGGCTACAACAACAATCACGAGAGTACTAAAGAAGGTGAAATATCAAACCTACCAAATAAGAAGAATGAAGAACCCAAGAGCTATGTTATTGTCCTTAAGCATGAAGAAAAAAACAAGGAATCTAACAATGACAAACAGAAGCCTACTATCCTCCACAAGAAGAATGAAATCAGAAGAATTAAGACACCAAGATGACTCTTCACAACCAAGTATGAAAATATTTTTCTTAGACATTGGTATTCTTGCAACATTTTTTGGGCATAAGGCTAAAGATTGTAAAATTTATGGAAGAAATGCACAAGCAAGAAATGGAAGTCTCTACATAAACTTTGAATTCTACATATGCCACAATTATGGACACATGGAAAGAGAGTGTAGAACCAAGATGGATGTGAACACTAAATGCTAGAAATCTCACAACCTTGGACACTTGACTAGATATTGTAGAAGTGACAAGGAAAGATCCCGTAGACAAGAAACAACAAAAGTATGGATAGAGGAAACCCCTTCAACATTAAAAGGGGGGGAATTGTTGATAGGGGGAGTCACGTGTTGATAAAAGATATCTCAATTGGATATGTAACTCTTATGTCGATTAAGGCACTGTTGAACATATCTCTACATTTCCTTTCTTCAATGGACAAGTATATAACTCATATGATAGAGGAGCTTGAGTATCATGTGCTAAAACTTCAATGAGGTATCCAAATATCTAAATGAGAACAAAAGCATGCCTAACTGCAATAAAAAGGTTAATAAGGATCATGCACAAAGATTATGTCATGGTTGTGTTCCTGATAAGAAGAGATTGAGAATGTGATAGAATCTTGTTTATCTAAGGTAGACAACAAGGAAGACATAATCCTTGTGAAAAATTTTGTGAAAAATCTTGTGTATGAGATTCAACTCTAAAATCTTTGAAAAAATCTACTGAAGCAACTGAAAAGTCTAACAGTAAGCATACAAGTGATATCACGCAATCTGGTGAAATACAAGAGGAAGACCCATGAGATTATATCTGAACTTGGTATGACGATATTTATGATAGAAATCATGTATCATTTGTTTGATCAGTTCAAACCCAATGTTAATATTATCAAAGAAGAAAGGAGAAAGAAATCTCTAACGGAAAGATATCAGTATAAAATATAATTTCATACATAGATGCAGTGATAATCGATTTTGAAAAAATATGTTGAAAAAATTACTCATGGCTCTAAGGTTGCATCCATGCCTTTTCTCTATTGGTGTCTAGTTGAAGCAACATTCGGGGAATCGAAGACCATAATGATTCAACATGCAGAAGGATATTTGCAAGGCTCGGTTATGCCAGTCTTAAACCTTGTTGAGCGTTATTTTATAATTGTTCAAGGATGCAATTTAAGAGGACACCATCTCAACCTCAAAATGGATCAATCTTGGCAACTTTTGGTAGTAGACTTATAGCAAGACACTTCAAAGAATTTAAAGTACATTCCTAGCCCATTTTCAGCACTATCCTCTCAACTCTTGGGACTATATTTTGAGAGTTCTATAAGAAACTTGAAGTGATTTTATAGTAACAACACAGTGCATGGAAATCTGGGCATCTATCGCTTGCATGACCAGATAGTGCAGCTCCAAATCCAACACATACAAGCACATATTTTGTAGCAGTCCTATAGATGGTAATGCTTAGAGATATGTGGCAACATGTCCTATGAATTCAATCTTATCTCATTCATGCCTCCTATATGGCATGAGTGATGGAAACAAAAACTTATATTGATAGATCCAATAAAAAATGGAATCGGATCACATGATGAAGCGTTTCCAGATCATTTAGTTGCATGAGACATAAAAATATTATATAAAGTAATCATACGCAATAGAAGGCACAAGAGAATACACTGAATATATATAACATCTCAATCAACATTATTGATAAAAATCAGATGAAGTATTAGATCAGATTGAGGAGACTCAAATCTCCAATTATCACCAGCTCCAACTAGCAGGAAGCTCCAACCTCCTTGTTTCTTCTTCTCCAACTGAAGTGATGCTCCAACACACTGTTTTTCCAGCTCCGAATGGAAAGAGGCTACAACCCCCTTTTATACACTTACTCTATTGCGATGAGATGGAGGCTACAACCTGCTTTATCTTATGTGACATGATAGACGCTTCAACCCCATTTACTTGCTTACTTCGACTTACACATAACTACGTTTTTATTTTTGTGCACTTTCCTCAGCTTCTCTTGTATTGCGCACTTTCAACCACCATTGTTTACTTGTAACTGTGACTTTCCCTCTACTTTTTCTTTGTACTTCCTCTAATTACAACTTCACTCTTGGATTTGCTTCGACTGCAACTTTTCCCTTAGCTTTGCTTTGCTCTTTGTCCTTCCTCTGACTGTGACTTCGCCTACCTATCACTCTGTTTCTTACTCACCTCAAATCCATTGCTCACATATACAACAACAAACATATTCCTAATGTGTGTGTGTGTGTGTGTGTGTTGACTTCCCTTTCATTTGAATAAGAAGGTTGACCAAAGAGATTTTACTTAATTTACAGTTTTCCTTATGCCAACTTGTCCTAACCTTTGAACTAGCCCAAATTGCTTTGGTGTATGGGTTATAGACCATTCATGGTTCTCTCTTTTGGGTTAAACGACCCAAACACAACATTCATTCCTTTTGATACTGCAACAAGCCCTTATCCTTAAACTGCACACAACCTTCGAGCGAGGAAATAGTTCCCATAACTTGGTGGGACTTGTGTGCATATTTGAGCTAGATTCTGTTCAATATACTTCTTCAAACTAGATAGTAAACACATCAATTCTAGTCAATAAAATCACTCGACATATACGTCAATCCCTTTTGACATCAATGTCAACATGAAGTCCAACAATCTCCCCCTTTGGCATTGATGTCAATGATAAGTAAAAGTAAGCTCCCCCAAAGCATGCTCCCCTTGAATTGTGTCCATTTGGTCCTCTTTTCTACTCCCCCAAAGCATGCTCCCCCTAACATGCATCCCTTTGGTCCTCTTTTCTGCTCCACCTGACTTGCATCCCTTATTTCATTATCAATATTTCCCTTTGACATCAATGGCAATCGTTGCTCCCCCTGTCATTTTGTTGCAAGTTTTTTAATCTTAGATTTATTTTTGTTGGGAAATTACTCCTAATGTTTGCCTTAAATGTTTGAATGCCTCCCTTGGAAATGGTTTGGTAAATATATCTTCTATATACTCCTTGGTGTTGACATAAACCATCTTCACATCTTGCTCATCTACATGTTCTCTAAATGTGTTTATGCTTGGTTTTTGAGTGCATCACTAGATTTTTTGACACACTTATTGCACTTGTGTTGTCGCAATAGATATGAATTGGTTGATCATAATCAACTTTGATATCCTTTAGAGTTTGCTTCATCTAGATCACTTTTGTACAACATTCAACAGTAGCTATGTATTCTACTTCAGTTGTGGACAAGGATCTATTGATGCTTGTTTTTTAATGGACCAAGCAACAAAACATTCACCAAAAAATAATGCATTCCCACTTGTACTATTTCTTTCATCTAGACTTCCAGCCCAATTAGCATCTTAATAGGGTATTAAATCAAAGTTTTTCATTTTTTGATACCACGGTCCAAACTCTGTTGTGCCTTTAAGATATCTAAACATTCTCTTAACTACAACCACATTTGATTCCTTAGTAGTAGAATGAAATATAGCTACCATTCCAAATGCTTGCATTATATTGGGTCTTGATGATGTTAAATACATTAAGGTTCCAATCATAGATCTATATTGCATGGGGTCTGTTGAAAGAGATTCATCATCTTTACTGAGTTTGTTGTTGGTTGTCATGGGTGTACTAACAAGAGCGCACTCTACCATTCCAAATCTGTTGATAATTTCTTTTAAATATTTTGATTAAGATATAAAAATTCCTTCTAGTGTTTGAGAGATTTGAAGTCCAAGAAAGAATGAAAGTTCTCTAATCATTGACATTTCAAATTTCTTTTCCATGTCAACAACAAACATGTGACTTAATTTGTCATCGTCACAGTCGAAGATGAGATAATCAACATACACTATTGTGATTGGAAACCCATTTTCATCAGTCTTAAAATACATATTATTGTTAGTATTACCTTTTTTGAATCCTTGTTTAATTAGATACATGTCTAGGTGTGCATACCAAGCTCTTGGTGCCTGTTTGAGTCCGTAGGGATTTATTCAGTTTCGAAACAATATATTCTTTTCCAATAAGCTTAAATCCTTCAAGCTATTCAGTGAAGACTTCTTCATTTAGTTCTCCATTCAGAAATGTAGACTTAACATCCATTTGATATACTTTAAATTATTTTAAGCATGAATATGCCAAGAACATTTTGATAGCTTCCATTCGCACAAACAAAGAAAAGGTTTCATCAAAATCAATTCCTTCAACTTAGGCATAACCTTTGTATACTAATTTGGCCTTGCTTATTAATGTTTTACCTTCTTCATTTAGTTTGTTCTTGAAAATCCACTTGGTCCCAATTACATTCTTATTTTCAGGTATTGGAACTAATTTGGAAGTTCCAGTTTTCTCAATCTAGTTGAGTTTTTCACGCATTGCTTTGTTCTAACTCTCATCTTTACATGCTTGAATGGGTTCTTTAAGTTCCAACATTGATGGTAAGGCCATGTCAATTCTACTTGGAATGTCCACATCTCTTATTTGGGTTTGAACTCTATCATCAATGTCTCCAATGATAAGTTATTTTCGATGATTTCTCTAAACTCTTCTAGATGTTGTTTTTTAAGTTCTCTGATTCCTGGATGTTGTTGTGGGTGTT
Source organism: Pseudotsuga menziesii (assembly GCA_001517045.1). NCBI lineage: Eukaryota > Viridiplantae > Streptophyta > Pinopsida > Pinales > Pinaceae > Pseudotsuga > Pseudotsuga menziesii. The sequence goes on along the minus strand of LPNX010081848.1, from coordinate 20,949 downwards.
TTGATTTCCATTGGTTCTATGCCTTCTTGTTTCTCTTCATTTTCACTAAATTCTTCCTCAACATAGGAAGTATCATCCAACTCCTCTTCTTCTTAAGACCGAGTCTTTTGTGGTTGTTTTTCATCTATTTTAACATCTATGCTTTCCACAATTCTTCTTAAGCTCTTGTTATAGCATTTATATACTCTTTTACTATTGGAATATCCCAAAATATACCTTCATTTGTTCTTGTATTAAACTTTCCCAAATTATCTTCTTTGACTTTTATATAACACTTACTTCCAAAGACTCTGAAATATTCCATTGGTGTTGGTCTTCCTTTCCATAATTCTTTAGGTTCCAACATTGATAGTAAGGCCATGTCAGTTCTACTTGGACCGTCCATATCTCTTATTTGGGTTTGAACTCTATCATCAATGTCTCCAATGATAAGTTCTTTTGTATGATTTCTCTGAACTACTCTAGATGTTGTCTTTTAAGTTATGTGATTCATGTGTGTTGTTGTGGGTGTTTTGATTTCCATTGGTTCTATGTCTTCTTGTTTCTCTTCATTTTCACTAAATTCTTCCTCAACATAGGAAGTATCATCCAACTCCTCTTTTTCTTAAGACTGGGTCTTTTGTGGTTCTTTTTCATCTATTTTAACATCTATGCTTTCCACAATTCTTCTTAAGCTCTTGTTATAACATTTATATACTCTTTTACTATTGAAATATCCCAAAATATACCTCCATTTGTTCTTGTATTAAACTTTCCCAAATTATCTTCTTTGATTTTTATATAACACTTACTTCCAAAGACTCTGAAATATTCCATTGGTGTTGGTATTCCTTTCCATAACTCATAAGGAGTTTTGTCACTATTTACTCTAAGTTGATCTTTATTTATCAAGTGAATTGTTGCTACGACAGCTTCGAATAGCATGGTCCTAGATGTCTCTTGCGCTATCTTATTTTTTCTCTTAGTTATTCTATTTTGTTGAAGAGTTCTTGACACACTGAATTGTCTTTGAATTCCATTCTCCTCACAAAACTAATTAAAATATTTTGAGGTTAATTCCCCTCCATTGTCAAATCTTAAACATTTGATTTTGTGTCCACATTCATTTTCAACCAGTGATTTACAATTTTTGAATTTTTCAAAATGTTTTGTTTTTCCCTTGAGAAAGGTCACCCATATCATCCTAGTAGTCATTAATAAAATAGCATAAAATACCTTTCTCCCTAAAGAGTCTAAACTCTTGTTGTTTGATGCAATAGTCATTAAAAAATAGCATAATATACCTTTCTCCCTTAAGAGTTTGAACTCTTGTTGGTTTGCACAAGTCTGTATGTATCAATTCTAGTGGCTTGGTAGTAAAATGATACTCTTTTGGTTTGAAATTGGCCCTTGTTTGCCTCCCATGCTGACATGACTCACACATGTTATTTTCAGGTTTTTATAGCTTAGAAATTCCTCTAACAACCCCTGTTTTTTTTTTAATCTTCACAAGATTGTCAAAGTTAAGATGTCTGAGTCGTTTATGCAAGCTCCAACAATCAATAGTCTGACCAAGATAAAACCCTTCTCCTTGAATTTCTTCTAGAATATAAAAATTTATGGGAGCTCTAGTTCCCTTTCCAATTACCTTTCTTGATCCATTTCTTGTAATCTCACAACCATCGACATAAAAGGTGAGATTGTAGTCTGCATCACACATTTATCCAACACTAAACAAAACCTGTTTTAGTCCTTTAACATATAAGACGTTTTGAGCTTTAGCTCCTCCTCTTAGTGCCATTGTCCCTTTGCCCGTGATTTTTGTTGTTCCATCATCTCCAAAAGATACATCTCCTCCTTTTTCCCTTTTTAAGGTGATGAATTTTTCTTCGTGACGAATCATGTCTTTTGTATGTCCATTGTTTATGTACCACTTGTCTTCACCATTTTGAGCATATAAAGCTATCCCACATATATCATTTGATTGATCTTCTATTTGACAATATTTTACTAGATATCCATTAACGCTATCCCAAACATCAAATCCCAATAACATCAAACATAATTTCATTCTCTTACTCTAGAAGACATAATTTGTACCATCAAAATGGCGAATCTCTTTATGAGCCATGTGTCTTAGAACGTCACCTTCAAGTTAGCCAAACTTGTTAGAAGGACTTGCTTTGATACCAATTGTAAAACACACCAAGATATTGAGGGGGGAGGGGGGTGAATCAATGTCTCTTGCAACTTTACTATATTGCTCTTTATCTATTTAATGAACGATAAGAGCATATGAATCGATACGTCATTAACAAGAGAATACACTGAATATATATAAGATCTCAATATAGAATATTAATAAAAATCAGATGAAGCATTATGTCAGATTGAGACTACAATCTATAATTATCACCAACTCCGACTGGTGAGAGGCTCCAAACTCCTTGTTTCTTTAACTCCAACTGAAGTGGTGCTCCAACACCCTAATTATCTTCTTTTGGAATTATCTAAAAATTCCTAGAAACCCTAAAATTCTAAATAAATGCATAGCTCCAACAATAATCATGAGTTTGTAATTCTGGCCCACCCTACAATTTTGTCTTAGTGGATTTCTCCACTGATCTCTAAGTGTGTCCTCTTTTACCATGGTCAAAAAACTTTAAAAAATCATATATTGCAAAAGAAAACCCTAAAAAATCAAATAAATTAAAAAACCTAAAAAATATTTGCAACTTTGAAATTTTGGACCAACGATCAATTTCACCTTAGTCGATTTATTTACGGAACTTGAAGGCCATCCCATTTTTCTGTAATGCATTAGGAATCGTGAATTTGTTGAATCAAGGTTAATATTGCAACGTTGATTGGGCAAAAAGGTGTACCCTAGGCCACTTAGCCTCTCCCCTTCAGAGGGCACCTTTCTGAGGTATTGCCTTGGGAGGCGTGAAGCCCTTGCATGGGGATTCATTAAGTACATTGAAAGCTGTGATATTAATTGATAAACTGAATGAACTCATTTATTCCAATTTATGTGTCTCATTGTTGACTCCATATTAGGCACTAATCTAGTTACAAGATTGTGAAAAGGTATTTGCATGTATAATATTTGTAGGTATCATTATGACTCTCCCCTAGGCTTAAGAGTTACCCAAAATAGTTGAGAGATCAAGGTGACATTTGGTTTTACCTCCTCCTTTATGCTTACTTTCAGTAGCACACAGCCACACATAATATGTGTTAAAAGATCTATTAGTTTGAGCGATAACACCAAGCATCCCGAGAAACTAAAAGTGCACCTCATATATCATGTATACAAGCTTGTCATATATTTCCGAGTTAATCTAAGATGTGAATATTCATGTATAACAATTGAAAGTCAAAACAATCCCAAGAATAATAAAAGCTTTGAGCCAACCTAGAGAACCTCTGTAGATTTTATCTTATTCTTGTGATCCAATAAAAAAGATGAATCAAACCTAGATTGACAAAGCCTTCATTATATTTCTTTACAATCTAATCAAAGAAATGATGTAGCAATAATAGAAAATCCTCATTTTATTTCAAATATTTTCGAGCCGAAAACTTATTTAAATTTTAGTAAGTGATCTACATATTTTTATTAACAAGTAAATTTAATGTGAAAGGGAATGACCTAGCAATCACGGGAATAATGATTTAAAAAAGAAGAAGAAAACAATTTTCTATCATTCTGTCATAACAAATATAAACCCATCTAACTCTGGTTCTACAAAGCGTCAAGATCAATAAAATCTGCAAACCTTTCACCACTAAATTAGAACACACATCCTTCTCACCACTAAATGATGCATGCATTCCTAATTTTTTTTTTGTCAAACAAATACTTCTCCCCCATTCAAGCTCCACTATGCTACAACAAACTAACGCATTTTTTTGTTTTAATGGGACAAACAAACCCTTCTCGCCCACTTGGGCTCTAGAAATGCACCTTCTCAACACAACAAATGTGTTCAACATCATCATTTTTTGTTAAAGATAGTGCAACTCCAAGACCCATTCTCAGGGAGGATGGCATCCTAGTCAGTTAACCACGGTAGAATAAGATGCTCGAAGATACCCCAAGGCCCCCAGCAGTCTCATGGGGTTCTTGGTCTAGGACAAGCACGTTGATGTTGTGGCAAAGTCCCTAACATATGGTTAGGGCCCCTATGTCTCTAGTGTATTATGGTATGGGACCATACAGTGTATTGGGCATGATCTCCAAGCAGATCCTGTAAGTTGAGGCAGAGACTACTTGGCCTGCGACCAAGTAGCTCTTGCAGGTACATTCCTCATCAGTTAAGCAAGTGGATCTTGGCCAAATTGACCAAGATGATGATGTGTGATGTCATCTCTCCTATTTGGTTATCACTAGGTTGTTCCTCAAGGGATTAGCGGCTCCTTGATGATATCACCACCACCTAACCCTTAGGAGCAGTATTGAGGAACAGAAGATCACATCATTGAGTTTGGAATTTTCTCCTTATACAGTGATAATAAAGATGTATGGAACACACTTAACAAAATACTTTGAGAGAGAAAAGATTAAAGTCCTTGGTCCTTTGTGATACACCTTGGTCCTATTGGTCCTGCAGGTAAAAGAGAGGTTCAACCCCTGCCTTTATGGTTCACCTTGGTCTTGGGGGTTGTCTTACCTTCATTTTAAGACCCCTTTAGTTGACCTATGGTCCTTTATCTTTTACTTGGTCCTAGCACCCTTATTGCATGTACCTTTAGTATGATGACTTTGATTTTTATGTTTCTTTAACTTGTAAGACAATTGGACCATTGGTACCCTATCCTAAGTCAACTTTTTATTTTATTGTTTTTATTATTATTATTTATGTGACCATTTGACCCTTGGTATCGTATACTAAGTCAACCTAATTTTAATTTTAATTTATGTCTTATTGATAACCACCCTAAAAGCTAAGGTTGAAGAAGGAACCCTCTAGATTTCCTTTCAAGTTATAAAAGCAAGTCTTATCATTCATTGTAATCATCCAAGAAGTTAGATCTCAGCTCTAATCTTTATGTTTGACATCTGCTGCTCGGATTTCGTTGCTTTATCCATGGGTCATCATATCTGAGTTTGAAGGTTGCTCCTTCCTCTTGCTAAGCCGTGAAGTGTGTTGTGGACCGATTAGAGTCCCCCTTGTTGAGCTATGAACCATGGAATATTAGAGTCCCTCCTGCTGACCCGTGAGCTGTGTTGTGGACTAATTAGAGTCACCCTTGCTAAGCCATGAACCGTGGACTGTTAGTGTTCCTCTTGCTTAGCCGTGAACTTTGTTGTGGACTAGGATCTTTTGTAGCTGACTTGTGGATTGTGTTGTCTCTCCTGTTGGGTCGTGACTCTATGAAACTTATCAATGATTTGAACTTCACGTTTTTGTTATTATTATAGACTGTGAGTTGCTCTTGGACGGTTAGCTTGGTTGTCATTATTTTAGGGTTGCTACGTCTGTTATGACTAGGGCTTGTTTGTTAATAGACTTTATTAGTTTAGCCATGAGTATGGGTAGTCTCCCTTATTGGCTTGAGACTGTGTTATCTCTCATTAGGTTGATCCACAGATGGTGTGGTGCCTCTCCAGTTGGGTCGTGACCTTATGCACCTGATTCCGTGGACTGTGTGAGATTGTGTCCTTCCAAGACTTGGTTGTGACTACTATACCTTGATTGATTGTGTATACTAGTGAGTTGTGACTGTGTTTTGACCTTCTCTTTGGCCATGACTTGTTTGCAGCGCACCTCAAACAGATTTGTGGGTGTCCTAAATGACAAGGGTCTTCATACTTGGTGAACGAGGTATCTTGTTAAATATTGTGTATGTATATAACCTTAACCTACATCACTCTGACTCTCTCTCTCTCTCAATATATGTCAATTGTTCCTCTAGTAACTTGTCCTTTCATGGACGAGTTTTAAACCTAAAAGTATTGGAGTATAAGGCTGATCCAAAAAGTTCTAGACTAGCATTATTCTTTGTTAACTAGTACTGCTATTTCTGCTTTATTTCTTATACATTGATAAAAGATATAATATTGTTACGTTTCGTGTTTTGATTATGGCAATTGGTAAATCATCTCAAGAACCAACTCTAACACAATGATCATTGGAGTGTTAAAGTTGAAAGAGATCGAAATTATGTTTTGAAGTATTATGGCAATTAAATTCTGAATCTAGTTCTGTTTTTATGCATTAAAGTATAAAAAATCTCAATTTGCTAATATCAAACCCTAACCTAACCAAACTTTAACATTTTTATGCTCCATATATTCTCATTCTATTTACAATGCTAACAAAAATTTTAATTTGCAAACATTGATTGGTTTTTGCATAGTCTTATATAGCACAAATTAAATTTAGCTTATTTACATTCTACAAAATTACGCCTGTAACATTTAACATTTACTCGTAGAGCCGAGAATCATTTTTAACTATGCAAGAATTCAAAGCTTCCAAATCTGATAACATTTGTAAAAAGCTTTACAGGTTTCACTACATCAGTAGAGTAGCAACTTGTGAATTCGAGAATAGCCAAATGCAAACAAATCATCCAACCAACAACATCCATATCAATAAACAAAGACAAAATTTTGAGTAAGTATAAACTTTGTTGCATCAGAAGATTTCCAATAACGCCAACAGCTAACCTAGAAATGGTTTGAATATACTTTCAAGTTCAATCTATAGTTCTAACATCATTGGCATAGCACATCTGATTCCCTTGACTCAAGTTACAGTTCTTGTCACCCAAGGTAAAACAAAGTTTAACCACAATTTAAATAATAGACAGACTAACTCAAACTGCAGTTCAAATTCCTCACTGTTTCGATCTTCAGTAAGAGTTGAGACTGGAAATACCCAAAATATTAACCAGATAAGTGCCAGCATACCTTGACAATCACTAAGAAAACAAGTTTTCCGAGAATTACACGTCAGCTAAATTGATTCTGCTCCATAGGCTTGGGTTTACTGCAAATCCTGCTACCTTAGATCATTTGGAAACCAAATTTCAAGTGCGAAGTCAATGGTAAATCGATGAGGGATAGTAGCCATTTGTTGCGTAAGGATGGATTCATGGAAATCGTTAAAGCAAACAAGTTTTGCAAGAATTAGACATCAGCTCAATTGAATCTGTTCGATTAGCTTCTGTCTGCTGTCTATCCCGCTACCTTAGATCAACTTATTATCAGGGTTTAAGTGGGCACTTAATTGCGCCAAGAGGCACTCTACAACCCAGTATGGGGAAGATCTTGTCATATGTAATGTTCCTCTTGTAAATGTCGGCTATAAATAATATTGTAGATTATGATGGAGATGTTATAGCCTTTGTTAGTAAAAAAAACAATACAATATGGGGGACATGTTGTAATGTTCCTACCTAACAAAATAATAAAAAATAAAAAATTGAATTATCCCCAAAAATATGTTGGCCTTACACATGGTTTTAAAACCTTGGATAGTCTTAAAACCATGTGCAAGGCCTCCTAAACAACCCATGGTTTTATTGTACATGATTTAGGAGGGCCTTGCAAATGGTTTTAAGGAAAATCCAAGGCCTCATAAGCAACCCATGGTTTTATTGTAAATGGTTTAGGAGGGCCGTGCACATGGTTTTAAAACCATGTATGGAGAAGATATTATAATGTTACTCGCTAACAAAATAAAAAATGATATATGTCGGTCATAAATCATATTAAATATTAATAATAAAAATAGTGAAGATAGACCTTACTAAAAAGGTGTCTTTTGATTCGAATAAAATCCATGGCTATATATAGGACACACCAAAGATGATAGCTCGTTGAGTGCAAGGCCTCCTAGGTTTGCGCCTCGAGAGATTTGATCCCTCTCTGCGCTTGATGGAGCCTAGGATTTGGATCTATGCTAGTGGTAAATCAACAATAGATACAAGCCATTTATTGCATGAGGTCAGATTCACAGGTCGTAATGGAACATAAATTGACCTCTTTTGAATAAAAGTAAGTGTTTCAAAAATACTGCTCATAATAAAACACCCAATATGCACAATGTGTAAACCAACACTACTAATTAACAAATTTAATACCTTCCTCCATTCTATTCAGCGTTGGATTTTCAAATACCAAACCAAATTGAATTATCATCAGCCCCAGCAAATGCCAGCCCTTACAGTCTTTGTTTTGTCATATATCACTTGCCAGCCATTAGACATGTAATAATCCTTGAAGATTGGGCATCTAATCACTACTTGCTCTCCCTTATCAATCATGAATTGCAAAATTATGCAAATTGCTAAATTGCAGAGCATCCTCGCATATGTTGTAGCATGATAGACATGGCCACAAAACTCTTTCTGTAGATCTCCATCTAATCACCACACCCTCACTCACCTAATAATTATACATGAGTGCCGCAAAATTCTTGTCCTAATCAAATTTTATCAATATGCGCATTTCGTACTCTGCAATCACTTAAATTTATTCCATTGTTGTCTGCTGTAACAGCAAAATGATTCAAGTTACTTACCATTAAAAGCTAACCACAGAAGGATTTATTGGTTGCAACATCAATAATTAAGCAAAGAGTAACCGAATTAGAGGATGCCGAAATACCCTCAGTGAATTCATGCAAAGAATGTAAACGAGCTTCTATGATCCACAGATGCAATTAACAGCAGTAATGCTTCTTGCAGGAAATCGGCCAAGGGCAACACTATAAATAAACAAAACCCTGACATTCACAGATTTAGTTATGGAAATTGTCAAATAGAATGATTGCTATATGTGAATATCACAGTAAATATAGTATGAACATTCTATGTCTACCCATGTATCTATCTTTCCCTGCCTTAATAACCCGTATCATTTGATGTGATTGTTTGCTCAATCTAAACCAACAGAATACAATAGAATTTCAGATATCCCCAAGAACATTAGCAGAAGACAACTGATTTATGGTTTGCTAACAAGCATCATAAATCAAATACACAACAGCAAGAATGACAGCTAATATGCTTCCCTCTCATACCAGCTTATGTTCAAAACATTTTTACTGAGTATTTGTAATCCCCACAAGAAGACCTTGAATCCTTGTAATGGAAAAAATGTGCAGTGGATATGCTAAAATGGGGGTTCTCTTCTCTGCAACAATTCTCCAATAAAAGAAATGATTGAAATTTTAGAGTAATGCCTGCCTACCAAGTGCAATCATCCGTGTAACTGCTTGTGGTTAAAGTAAAGCCCTCCTTATGCCCACGATTTTAGCAAGTACCACATGCATACATGCCACTGCCATGCCCCAAGTAAGCGAACAAAAAAGTAGCTGCCTACTTTTTGTTTCGTTTGTACACAGTTACTCGAAGTCAAAAAGACCATACTCCACTTCTGCAAGGCATTAGAAACTAAATCACCATACATGATGAACACATCCAGTCCTTATAATTCCAAAAAAAATCTGAAATTCAAGGCCAGGTCCTGTATTGATTTAACCATGTAATCTACTCCATTCAAAGAAGTTTAGATGAGCACAAACTTTGAAAGAAAGTTCTACCAATTCATTGATCTAAATCTTGACTTAAAAAGTCCATTCAATTTAATATAGTCAGAAAACTAATTTTGCTATCTCACTGATCTAAATAAATATATCCTAGTTTACCACAAGGGTGTATGCATGGTAAAATGCATCAATGCAGAAAAGTACAAAGAAGACACTTATCGATGTTATACAAACAAAAATTACTAAAGATGAATGCACAAGTGTAAGGAGCAACGTTTAGTTGCCATTTAGTCCACAACATGTGCATTAAACTCAGAAAAACCAATCATCCATGGCTAAATCAAGGTTGGTAAAACTTTAGACATGGAACATGAAGAAAATCTTCTTACCCATTAAAAAGAGCAGTTTATCAAGAAGAAAAATCAGCCATTGCCACCATCAATATTGTCACAAACTTATGAGAATCGGAGAATAGTAACTACAAGCTCCTGCCAATCAATATTTAATACCATGAATTTTATGGCAATAAAGTTATACCAGGCTATCATAGAGATGCATACCCACACAATAAGTATTAAGTTGTACA
>LPNX010081835.1:14520-54746 GCA_001517045.1 Pseudotsuga menziesii | reverse complement strand
TGTTGGTTTTCATCTGTAGTAGAGTAAAAGCTTAAATTAAGAATTCACTAAAAACCACTAGAATCCAGGGTATGTGGAGATAAATATGTTTAGATATTTTCTATTTTTTTTTGTTTTTAAATGAAAAAATAGCTTAGAGAATCAAAATTGTATGACTGAAACCATTAATGGACTCGTAAATTAAAAAAAATTAATAAATTTAAATAATAACATATTCAAATTAATCTAATTAAAACTATGAAGTTCAATCTTCATTGGAATTGAGCCTTGTTCACTAATGAAAAACTCATCTCTCTTCACTAATGGATCCAACACCTTTAAGATAAAATGTTAGGACGACATGACGGTGAGCTTTGATCCACTTATATGTCCATGGGTCACAATATGACATAGAACCACATGTTCGACCCCTACCTTAGCCTTAGAGTGCCCCCATGGCCGGGGTGGGATTTCCACCACTACCTCAGGGTGCCACAATGGCTCTTGGTTACGCCCTCATTGGATTTGAACATTTCCCACTAGTGAAAAATTGATCATTCTTCACCAATGGATCCAACCCCTTTGTGCAATTAAATAGAATTATCTTTTTTAATAAAATTCTAAAAAAAATCAAAACATATAATTGATTTTTTTTGCTATTTCTATTTTTTATCATTTTATGTTGTAAATATACAAGTTAACCATAAAATTTTAATCTATTTTGATTATTACAAAGTATTGCTCTCAAATTCTTCGTAGGAGACTTGTTGAGATTAATAAGGCCTAGCTGAGAAAACCATGGTGCAACTCATATAAATGAAGAAACAAGAGCCATGAGATGGCAATGTCTACTCCTCGACCAAAGAAAATAAGAATAAAACAAATAAGCTAAACAACTAACGTACCAATTTATTCCATTAATTTTGACAGTGACTTAAACATTTTAGAAACGCAAAAATTGTAAATGAATAAATTGATTAAGAGCCATTACCAAATTGATTTGTATTTATCTATCTATTTTAGAAACTTATCAATTGTAAAGATGGATAAATTGAATAAAGAGCTAGCTAATTTTGTCAATACACATACTATTAATAAAAATATTATGATAATTATTTACCAACTTGGAAGAGGTCAATTCAAAAGTTAAGAACATGATATTTATTTTGTTCCAACATATTAAATGAGAAGTTGGTTGGTTCTATTAGATGAAAAATCTAAATTATTTAATAACTAGTGTTTTGAAATTTGTGTGTATATATATATAATTTGAAAAAGAAAAATACTAACATTAAATGGAAGAGTCTATATTGTTTACTCTTTTGAATGAAATATTTTCAAATATTAAAAATCTAAATACTAGGGCATGTAGGGCATGCACTTGGCATTTATCTAGGTTCTTGTTAGAAATATATATATATTATAAACCTAACCTTATGGATTTGACCCCAAGACCTTTGGCTAACAACTTATAACACTCAACCACTTGAGTTACAACTATATATATATATATATGTATATATATATATATAATTCTACAACAAAAATGTAATATTTTCATTGAGAAACAAAAAGTACATTCTTTAACTGCATTTGCACACTACATATCAATACCGTGATGATACTGTAATACACCAAACGATTGTTAAGGTTTTTTTTTTTTTCTTAACTAGGGGAATCGACAACTGGGAATGGGTTGGTACTCGCATGACACGGGGTTCAAGGATCCAATCCCGCTACCACTATACCCCTAGGTGCATCCATAGGGCCCGAACCATAGCACACAGGTAAATTTAGGGGAATTTGAACACGAGACCTTCCATTTACAACCAATTTCAACAATTTCACTTTACCACTTGCTCTGCCCCCCCACGGCACCAAACAATTGTTAAGTTGTTAATTACTTTGAATATTTTTTTTATGTAATGGGATTATTATTATTATTGATTAATTAAATAACAGAGAGGAATCAGAACTAAAGTTGCCATTAAAAGAGTGTTTATTGACGCACTACGGGAAATGACAAATGGCAAAAGCTGCTAAGTAAGAACTCAAGTGATGGAGGATCTACATCTTCCCCAAAATCAGGTCAATATACCTTGTGGAGCATCAAAGAGTAGGTGGCTCATAAATGACCAAGTCCTAGGAAAAATACTATAAAATAGTATGTCCATCGAATGCGCAGGAGGATGGTGATGAATGGAAAAATAATCTATTGATTCAAAGAGATGACGCATTGATTGGAATTTTCCCTTCTTGTTCAACAAATAGGCTTGGGTGTTCTGCAACAAGTAAGCTTGGTGTCTCTAAGATTTGGTTAGGACGAACACCATCCTCATTTTTTTTCCCATCGGTGATGACAGGTTCCTTACTATAATTCATCTAATGCTTAATCCTGATAATTAAATTTCGGAAAGTAGATTATAATTCTGATTGTATTAATAAACTGAGATTATGCAATGTGTTAACTAGTTTCTTTTTGAACATGTTTATTATTATTCTTGTTTTATGCTATGTTAGTAGTTAATTTTCTTATGCAAGAAATTTAAATTGTAAATTATACAAATCTCCTACTAAAGGTCCCATTATTAAATTCTTCAAGCAATTTACAGATACGATAAGGAGAGCCAAGAGGTTCTCTTCATAGATTTAAACCACAAAAAATATTAAATATTAAAATCACAGTACATATCAACCTTAGAGCCGAGAGGATTCCTATAGTGATTTCATCTCTGTATAAATAAGCACAAATCTATGTACTAATACAAGTATTTGTTTTCAGTAATTATATATAGAAATAACATATCCAAAATAAAATAATTCACCAATATTTAAATAGATCCAAAGCAAAAAATCCAACTAAGATCCAAGAAACACATTTCATAGCAAATGGAGAATCATTTTCAATATCTTTAGATTCTAGATCTAGGAACTGGCTACTGGCCAAATCAGATCCATATCTGAATTATATTAACACTTAAATAAAAATAGTATAATCGTCAATGGTTGTGTGCCGATCGCTCAAAATTTACCCTGCAACCTATTTACCATATCAAAGTCTATTTACCAAATCACAATGGATTTCCAAATCGAAATAGAAACCCAACATTTTGAATAATCAAATTTATCTTAAAGTCGATAGAGGTTCTAAAGCCCTTTCTTTTTCCAACATTCTGAGCAGAGTAATCCAGGAGCTCTTCCATTGGCGTAAATTAATAGATAGAGGAATTACTTGATCTGAAGCAATGATCTAGTGCGTAGTTGACTGATCGAAATTTTCCATTATGGTTTAACAAACAAGTTCAGGGTTTCTGAAGCAAGTAAGCTTGGCTGCTCTGGGAGTTGGTTGGAAGGAACGACATCCCTAGTTCTGTTTTCCCATCAGTGGTGACATGTTTCTTACTAAAAATCATCTAATACTTAATCTTGATAATTAAATATGAAAATATATTATAATTCTCATTGTATTTATAAAGTGAAACTATGCAATGTGTTAACTAGTTTCTTTTTCAACCTGTTTATTATTATTCTTGCTTTATGCTATATTAGTAGTTATTTTTATTTTTCTTATGCAAGAAATTTAAATTGTAAATTATACCAATATCCTACTGAAGGTCGCATTATTAAGCTAAATAACTATTAATTAAATTCATTATTTATTCAAGCAATTTACAAATACAATACGGAGAGTTGAAAGGTTCTCTTCATAGATTTAAAACACAACAAATATCAAATATTAAAATTACAGTAAATATCAACTTTACAATACGTATCAACCTTAGACCCAAGAAGCTTCCTATAAATATTTCATCTGTGTATAAATAAACACAAATATATACATACTATTACAAGTCTCTATTTTCAAAAACTAATTAACTAATATTTAAATAGATCCAAATCAAAACATCCAACTAAATACATACATCATTTGAAACCTCGGTCATAAATATAAACTTTTCTTACAAGTCCTTAAATTGGTGATAGAATTATATTATTTCTTTGAAATATGCTTCCTAGTGTTTCGACCATCATACATTAATAATGTAAAAAGTTTTCCACCAAGGGGTGAGTAGGACTTTCAATGATAAGTTTATTTCATTATTTGGTGTAGAACTATTGACATATACTAGATTGTATATATATACACTCAAAACGTTTTTGTTTAACTTTATAAATGCATATTCCCTAAAATTAAAACATATTTGAAATCTTAAAGAATAAATTTAAATGCTCCACATTCAAAATAAAACTCATTATATCTATGTTATAAAATTTAGAACAAATTTAATATTTCCATAGAGTAAATAATTTTCAATGTTTTTTCAACTTTTTAAAAAGAAAATTGATCAATTTAAAAATTGTTTTTTTATTTATTTTCATGAGATATAAAGGTTCAATTATAAATAATTTTGCTTTTTTTTCTTTTCGGAGAGGTATAAAGCCCAATATGGGAGAGATCTTGTAAAGTTATGTAACGTTCCTCTTGTAAATGTGGACCATAAAAAATAAAAAATTTAATTATTCTCTAAAATAAATGTCGGGCACAAAAATAATCTAAATATGGGGGAGATATTGTAATGTTCCTACCTAACAAAACAATAAATAGAAAAAAAAATGTGAGTCATAAAAAAAACACAATATGGGGGAGATGTTGTAATGCTCTTAACAAAATAATAAAAAATAAAAAATTGAATTATATGCAAAAAAAGTTGGTCGTACACATGGTTTTAAAACAATGTGCAAGGCCTCCTAATCCTTTTAAAATCATGTGCAATGCCTCCTAAACAACCCATGGTTTTAGGAGGGCCTTGCATATGGTTTTATAACCATGTATGGGGGAGATGTTGTAATGTTCTTTCCTAACAAAATAAAAAAAAATATTATATGTTGGCCATAAATAGTATTAAATATTAAAAATAAAAATATTATATGTGAACATTAAATCAAAAGATGTGGCTTTTGGTTTGAATCACACCAAAGATGATATTTAAGTGCATAGTTAAGAAGAGGTTTGCACCCCCAAAGATTTGATCCCTCTTTGCTCTTGCTAGAGCCTTTTGGATCTATGTTGCTTATATATAGTTACTTTATTACTAATCAAATTTATAATCATTAGTTGTCTCAACTAAAATTTGTGTTGTTAAAGTTGTTATAATAGATTCACCTTAAGGAAGTTTGATATTTTTATGATGCATATAGTGTTCATATTTGATGAAAAATATTTCACTAGAATGCATAATAACAACTATAGAATTTACTATTATAAACCAAAAAAAATATAATAAATAATTTATTAATGTTTCTCTTAGCATTATTAAAAATGACTAAATACTTAGTCATCATATGCATCTAAGTAAGTAATGTGAAATCAATGATGACTTCTTTTAATTTTAAAACTCCTCTACAGATTTTAGGGATCCTCTATAAAAAGAGGTTATTTGACATTTTTTTTTAAAACATAACAAACAAGAATTTAAAGATCAAATAAAAAACAGTTTTACTTTTTATAATCACACACTTAACAACACTACAATAACTCTATGATTAACATCTTTTTTTTAACTTCATTTTTTTTTTCCGAGCTTTTAAGAAAAACGGATATTATTTTGTGGGTTGGATCTAAAATTAGATGTAAAGTTCCAAATATTATTATTGGACTTTTGTGTCAAGAATGGATTATATATAGCCATGACTATATAGCTTTGTTTATAGCATAAAGTCCTACTTTGGTTTAAATTGGCACTAAAGTCAAAACAATTAGTGTTGACTTGAATCCGAGGAATAATGACATCATTTTTACATTGTGTTTAGGTTTATTACTAGTTAAAAATTTATCTTCCATTTTAGTATTGACTTAAGTTTATGACTTTAGGTAGATTCTTAAATAACCAAATAAAAGTGGAGGAAACTTTTCCAAATGAAATTTAAGAAATAATAAAAGCTAAAAATAATCCACTTGTCTTAATCTTAATGAGTGTAACCTAATTTTTATTATTTTAATTATAATTTCTTATTTGGCCTCATAAAAATGGTCAATATACCTAATCTTCATTATTTTCTCATTTCTCTCTTTTATATCTTCTCTTCTCCTTCCTTCCAAATGAAATTTAAGAAATAATAAAAGCTAAAAGTAATCCACTTGTCCTAATCTTAATGAATGTAACCTAATTTTTATTATTTTAATTATAATCTCTTCTTTGGCCTCATAAAAATGGTCAATATACCTAATCTTCATTATTTTCCCATTTCTCTCTTTTATATTTTCTCTTCTCCTTCCTTCTCATTTCTCCCTTAGGGTTTCATTGAAGTTTGAGATTTCTTTTCATAAAAGAACCTCCTTGAAGAATGTAATGGATTCTCTCTTCCTTTTTTCTCATTAGTTCATCTTTTACATTGATTTTCCTTTATTGATTTGCTAATTCTTATTGTGTTTTGTTGTTATAGGTTTATAGTTTCATGCATGGAGGCTATTTTTCATGAAATAACCTCCAAAACAAAAAGTAATGACTTCTCCTTTCCCTTCCTTCCTCTCTTACTTTAATTTTACTTCATTGATTTCCTTGAATGTTTATTGTTCTTTTTTATTTCAGGTTTAGGATTTCAATCATGGAGACCCACCTTTGATGAAGGAACCTCAATGAATAAGGTAATGTTTTTTTTAGTTTCTTTTCCTTATATCATCTTTTAATTTGTTTTTCCTTTATTGATTTGTTAATGCTTATTGTTGTATGTTTAATGAAGAAAAAAGAGAAAAAATGATATTTTTGCAATTCTACTTAAATTAACACAATGCAGAGATCTAGTTCATGGGTGTGGCCTTAGGAAGACCATTGCATTCCCATAAGATGATCTAGGTTCAAATCATGGAGCCCATATATCTCTTATTAATTAGTTTTCTATTTAAATATTAAATGTTGATTTTCACTTTTTGGCATCTATAGATTTACAATTTTTTTGTGGGAATATAGCTCAAGCATATATTAGAGATAATGTTTACCTCATTTTGCATAGTTAGCTAAGAATGATTTTCTAGACCTAGTTTAGTGTGTGGTTGAGATATTCTCTCAACCTCTCTTGACTATATTTGACTATATTTGGAATAAGTTAGATCTCATATCATCACTCTAGACTCTATATATTAGAGTCTCTATAGATTGTAAAAAATATGGTATTGTAATGGATTTGATTATTCTGTGTGTTACAGATTCCTCTCTTCAATTTTGTAAGTATAATTCTTACATTTTAGCAAGTAATTTGGATATAAATCTTAACACTTTCTTACCATTTTCTATTTATATTTCAATGGTTTATCATTTTATATTTCTATTTCTATACACTTTATTATTGTTAGAGTTCAGATCTGTCATTTTTTTTAACAAATTATATTGGACAGTAAAAAAAACTAAACAAAACACTAAATTAAAAGATAAAACACAAATTATTATTGCTAATTCCATGTGTTTGTTGTACTCTAACCTACTTGCTATAATTCTTTCTCCTACTTACAAGGAAATCATCCAGTAAGATATCAATTCAGATGCCTACTATTTTAACTACAATAACCATGACTCTTAAATGTCTGTGTACCATGACTCTATAAATGTCTGTGTTTTTCCTCAGTTTACATATTTGATTCTAGGTAAAGGAAACAACCCTTTGATCAACCACTCTTTTTGCTCAGTTTACATATTTGATTCTAGGTAAAGGTAACAACTCTTTGATCAACCATTCTTTCTGATGGGTGTCATGAATTGGGAATGATAGTCTAGCCATCATGTCCTGAAACCGCTGGGCATAATCCCACTCCGTTTCTCCTTTCTTTTGACCGATTTCCTTTAGTTATACAATCTCATGTTGCTCATATTTGGGTGGAAAGAATTCTGTAATGAAGTTCTATTGGACTTAATCGAGAGTAAGGGCTACACCTCCTGGTGGATTTACTATAAATTTCATGTACCATTGGGTGGAAAGAATTCTGTAATGAAGCATCCAAAAACCCCTTTTTCTGCCATATGGAGCTATAGAGGAACCAATGTTGTTCCACATAATTAACTCCTCTTCCCCAAAAGTTAGATTATTTGAATGGCAGAGTCCTGAGGTTGAGGAGCTGGATGATTAGTCTTATGCCGAGATATGAGGAAGTGTTTTTCCTCTGTTTACATATTTGATTACCAAAGGGGATCTTCATATATATATATATAAACTATTTTGTTTTCTGCAAAATGAAATCATTTCTTAAAATCTTTGGAAAACTAATACAAAGCGCAACCTCGACGAAAATAAAGACTACGATATGTCAAATGATACCAAGGACATTGGTTTCAGATTAGAAGCGATTAGAGATTTGTTTGTAAGATTTGCTGTAAAAACAGTGAGACTCTTACTTTGGCAATGGCATCTTACTTACAGTTAACCTAAATCAAAACTCAGCTTCAACATTGTAATTCAGACACTTAAAGTTCTTCCATGAGATCTGTCGTTGTTTAAATGGTAAGACGACTTCCTATAATGTTTTGAGAAGAGTACGATCAGAACAATAAAAGCGCACGCATATGTATGTGTTAGATATATTAAGTTTTTATAAACCAGACTACTTAACTGCTGCATATTCATTAAAATTTACATACCGATAAAAAAGTGATCAGTTTTCAAGTTCTCCTATGTACGATTTGAGTGTCTTGAATCAAATATCAACTACCTGGATAATAATTTCTCAACAGTTAGGGGAGACTTTGAAAGTATTTGCATACAATTTCGTTACCTCATTGGCTCTCTGCTTTGTTTTGTCTGTGCGATCTAATATTTGTTGAAGCATACGCAATTTAGATAGAGCTCCACACTGAAACATTTCCTGAAGAATCGAGGGTGCACATGATGAATATTTGCAAAGAGACCAAAGGATTCGCACTGCTTTCTTAGTGGCGATTTCTGAAACCCTAATAATCTTCTTGGAGACTACTGCAATACCCATGGCATGATCAGCCATGGCAGCCCGCCCTTCTGCATAGTACACCAGCATGTCCAGAAGATATAGCATCTTTTCACACTTTCTCTTCTCTGCCCCTGGAAGTAATTCGATCAGATAAAATACAGAGCCTGCCTCGATTGCCCTTAATCTGTTCTTTCTTGATTTTTGACATATGGCTATAAGAACAACCAAGGCCGCCATGGTCGCCTGATGGCAAACTTCACTCGTTATAATTTTAACAGCGGTACGAAAATTTCAATCCTTTCCCTGGCAATAAATTCCCAATCAGATACCCAAGTAGAAACCTTCTGCAATAAAAAGGCCGCTTGAAATCTGGCTTCCGTGGGGCCTTTATGCATTACCAAGGCCATCGACCTAATGCTCGCCGCCTGTGACAGCAATTGCGCAGTTTCCTGGGTCGTTTGAAGCAGATGCAATATACCCAAACATTCTTCAGAAACACTGAACTTTTCATTGTCATTTTCTTCACAGCAAGGCGAATTGATAAGAGAGACCAGAACGAGACTTGAACCGGACGCAGCAATACACTGTCTGTTTCTGTGAGTCTCCCGCGCAAGAGACTGCAATTTCTTCAATGCATTAATGCCTTCAAATGATGGTGATCCGAGTGCCTCTTGAAGTAACTTAGACACTTGATCGGAGTCGATAGGTGGCCTGGGCGTGGGAATTTCCTCAACGCCCTTGGACCTGTTGGCAACACACCATCCCTTAATAAGGCGACGCAGCGTGTGGTTGGGAGTTAAATCGAAATTCTCCATTGGCTGCATGGTAGCAGGACATATTTTCTTCTTGTATGAAAATATCCAGTTCTCGATGCTTTCTCGATCATAGGTCATGCCTGTGCAAACAGTTACTGGGTCTCTCATCAGCTCCATCGATATGGGGCACTGGAAAAATGAAGGCACTTCCACCTCCGAATAATCTTGTGCTGAATCCATAACAACAATTACGGAAAGCACAGATTGATTATTGAAGCTATAACAGATTAAGGCCGGTGTTAATACCCAGATCGATTCGATATTCAGGCAGGGAAGGTATTATAAGATAGGCACTGTAAGGTTAGAAGGCTAACCTAAGAAACGGATATATATCTATTTTGGGAATACACAGCGATAACCAGTTCCCCATGTCGATTCGAGAAGAGAGTTGCCCAGGTCGATTTGAAAGAAGGGCGAGCTCAGAAACAGTCTATTGCCGACCTGAGTTAAAGCTAAATAACTATTTTCCGGCGCATATAACTGACACTTACCCTGTATGACTAAATAGGCAGTGTTGGAAAATTGGATGGTTGACTTATCAACAAAGTTACAAGGTTGTTGAGTATGGCGAGTCGCGACTCGTGGGTTGTCAGTGTCAACGCATTTGCAATCTCTGCGTGAAAAATTGGATGGTTGACTTATTAACAAATTTAGAAGGTTGTTGAGTATTGCGACTCGTGGGTTATCAATGTCAACGCATTTGCAATCTCTGCGTGAAGGTACAACCAACTATCATTGGAGTAAGCTAGCTCGGGAGGATAAGCTAGCTCGGGAGCAATCCTCCCTCATTGGACGGAGGAGGAGCAAAGTTAGCGTTGACTTTGCTCCTCCTCCGTCCCATGGAGGGAGGATTGCTCCCGAGCTAGCTCATTCCGTCGAGCAGGTATCCTAGCCCCACATACCATAGTATTGACTTTTACTAACATTAATGACAAAGTGGTCGTTGAAATCCAAGCTATTAACCACCGTTTGATATTTCCACGAGGGTTTAATTTTGAAATGAGTTGTCTAAAGAGGGGACTTTTCGACTCTTTTCGATCTTTGGTTTTTACTAGTTTTTTGCCATGAATCTTTACGGAATTTTCAAAAACTTTTAAAAATATTGTTAAATTTTACGGAGTGAAATTTTTTTACCATGAATCTTTTCAAAAACTTTTAAAAATATTGTTAGATTTTACGAAGTGTAGGTGTTGGGGGTTTTCTTTTCACTTAATTCTATTTTTGAACTTAAAATCGTTCAACAAAATCAAAATTTAAAGCTCAAATTTTAAGATTAACTGTAAAATGGTTAATGAATATGTCAAATATTTTTGTAAAACTATTATTTAAGTAAAGTTTCTTTAAACCTTCATAAAAATATATTTAAACATAACAATACACAACTATAATAAAATAAATCTTTATTGTAGACTTGTTACAGTTAAATTAATTTTGGGTTAAAAAAATTCATAATATGTAAACGTCTATAAACATACTTATTTTAAAAAATATATATATATAAATTAATTTTAATATATAAGATATTGATTAAGGTTATATGAGATAAAAGTAGAATTAGTATCAATGTTATAATATTTATAAGATTATTATTATAAGAAAACTATATAATATATAATAGATATAAATAGGTGTCAAAATGTAATTTTATATTATTCAAATGACATGTCTTAAATTAGTATAAGGAGGAGACACTATAATATTTATAAAAGAAGAAAAAGGATAGCCATACAAAGTTGAATCATTATCTTGTTGCAAACAAGCTATGCTGCACTTACTCCGATTTATCGTATATAATATCATTTAATGACCATATTTCCTAATCTAATATTATTAAAAGAGTTTGTTCCCGAGTCAATATTTGTTTGTCGGTTCATGTATAGAAGAAAATATCTGCACTTACTCCGATGGATAAGTTCTAGATCCTTGCCTTGAAGCTAAAAAATTTCGAATTTCGATGAATTGATTTCAATAATTTACAAAACTAAATTTCAATAAAATTATTAAAAGACTTTGTTTTGTAATCAATATTTGTTTGTCGGTGCATGTCTGGAAGAAAATATCTGCACTAAGTTCGATTTCATGGTCTTGAAGCTAAAAAATTGGAATTTCAATAGATTGATTTCAATAATTTATAAAATGAAATTTTAATTAGCTTTATGTAGAAAAATAGTGATTCTTTGGTATTTATATAGAATCAAAGGTAACAGTTACATATTTATGATCATAAATCATCAAAATTAGAAAAGATACATGAAGAGGGGACCAATACCATAGAGATTATACCAGGAAAAGTCTTTTGTCAGTGATAAAAGGCATCGAGAGAAACTACCCATCATGGAGGACATAAAGAGTCCAAGCAGGCTTATCCAAGAGACAAAACGAAGGTGGAGTGTACACACCTCGTGGGGATCATAAATAAGAAAAAATCCCCACCAAGAACAATCCTAGAGAGGCACGAAAAAAGGATCTAAAGCATGTTCTAGAACAAAAATCTGATGGAAAAAAAAACCATAATGACAAAAAGAACTCCTAAAAGAGTCTTATAGAGCTTTCAGGAATGATGACACTCTCGTAAAATTCAGTGAAATGGAGATGACCAGCCATCAGCTTGAGTACCTCCTTCGATAATCTGTCTGCACTCTTATTGTACTCCCTATAGATATGCTTGATGTCTAGGGAAAGGAAAGCCTCCTTTAAATCATAAGTTCTGTTACACAAATGTTCCAGATTTAAAGTAGAGAGAGAAGCTTTAAAGTTAATCCAATTAATGATCACATCAGAGTCCCCTCTAAAATGTAACTTAGGAATACTCGTGGATGCAGCAGTGTGCAGGAGGGCCCATATAGCTAAAAATTCAACCCTCGAATTAGTATTGGGACTGCATCCTAGTTTGCAGAAAAAAGAGTGGTCTTGTTTTAGTAACAAAGTGAAACCAGCACCACCCAAACCATTTGCAGCAGCCCCATCAAAGTAGCCATGAGGGAAGCAAATATTTTAAGCAGGCCAAATGACTCTGACCTTAGAGGTGCTCCCATGACCTAGAAAGGATGTAACAAGGTCCAAAGTCCTGTGACAAGCTAGATGAGAGCTAGGTTGTTTCCCATAAAAAAATGAAAGCATTCCTACAAAGCCATAAATTCCAGATATAGAAGACAGGTAAAAAAGGAAAAGCCTGCTTCTTCTTGAACCAAGTAGTAAGATTCTTGACCAGTGACAGGGCATCCTAAGGAAAATCAGTGTTGAAATGAAGACCAAGAGCGTCTCTGACCTTCTTCGCGAATGAGTAGTAAATGAACAGGTATGATACAATTTATATTTTCAATCATTTTTTTCAAATTTAGGAAAAAACAAAAACAAAATTATAAATATTAAGATGTATAATTGCTAAGTCCTTACTAGTGTGATTTATTGGCAATTAGTTTGATATAAATAATAATGGGAATGGTTCCTTAAACATGTGACTCTCAGTCAGTCATGGAAAAATAATTCTCATAATGTTAATATAAAATCTAATTATCATTTTACTAAACACCATCTTAAAAAAATCTTATTTCAATAACTACTTACATTTCTTCTTATAAATTAAAGACAAACACTATTATCCAAACCAATATTGAAAAATAATGCTTACTTAAAAAACATTTTAATCTTACATTTTCTTTCATACTTTTATTTGTGCGCAAAACCAAATCCAAACAAACATATCCTTTTTTAACTAATGTTCAAGTGGTTTACCATATGCTTTAGAGATTTCATTTGGTTTCCAACCCTTGTGAAATCTTTAAATTTTCACACATGTGTAATTGTCATTTTGATTATTTCAAAATATTGATATACCATGTTTTTTATACAAAACATTATTTTCACACATGAGTAATTGTCATTTTGATTATTTCACAATAGTGATATACTATGTTTGAGATACAAAACATTCGGGGTGTTTTGGTCGTCCTTTGTGCGCTCTTTCTGCTCTCCTGTTCGTCTTATGAGGGTTACTGTCTCTGTTAGTTTTTTGTTGGGCCAGGGGTAAGATTCCTCCTCGAATAGTCCATTCGGTCCCCCCTCTAGAGTACTTGTGTTCTTTTGGATGAAGTTAGGGTTCCATGCGCTGGCCGCGCCCTTTGGAAAACAACAACGGCTGGAGTCCCTTTTCATTGCTGAGGACTAGTACCAACCAGCATAATCAAGTGGGAAGTTTTTGACATAGTTGGTGTTTGCAAAGGGATACATCACGTGCTCGGCACTTGCGTTATGGGGTTGACTTCTGTTTTGTTATCCTTCTGTGCTGTTTATCCATCTTCGGGCCACTAGAAGCATCTGCCTGCTTCCGCCATCAGTGGGTCGGGTTGACCTAGCTTGATTCTGTCGCTATTAGAGCATGGGGGTATGATGGTTTTCTTGGACTGGGTACCTGACTTGTGACTCTGTGACTCCTATCGGGTCCTTTACGTGGGTTACCAGGCGATTTTCTTCTAGCGCCTGTCCTTGTCTGCTTGTGTCATTGGGGGTATTTTTCCCTGGGTTTCCGGGGTTACACTTTGGGTGTTGACCCTTTACTTTGGGTTTCAGTTGGGTTTGGGGTTTTTCCCATGCCTTTCAG
Source organism: Pseudotsuga menziesii (assembly GCA_001517045.1). NCBI lineage: Eukaryota > Viridiplantae > Streptophyta > Pinopsida > Pinales > Pinaceae > Pseudotsuga > Pseudotsuga menziesii. The sequence goes on along the minus strand of LPNX010081835.1, from coordinate 40,420 downwards.
TCTGGGGTTTTTTACCGGCCTAGAGTATCATCGACCTGGGTTTGTTTTTTTCTGGGTTATTCTTTGTCCCTTTGCCTCGTCTGTGACCGGGTTAACTGTCATGGTTTGTTGATTGTTACCCCCGGTGGTAACTTATGTCGGTCTCTCCAGAAAGGCCATCGGCTGCACCGGTCGGACACTGTAATGACCATTTCAGGCGTCAGAGGAAGACAAAGAACCTCAAGGCGAGGGAGGGGAAACTTAACTTTGTGGTCGGTAGAGATACTTACATTGACAGGGTCGATGCCTTGTGCGCCTGGGCCCTCATCGGGAGGCTGGAATATGCTTCATTAGATAAGAAACAATGGGTGGAGTAGGCTACGGAGAGGTGGAAGCCGCTCATTAATTACGTTCCTGTCATTAGCCTCTTGGTCAGGGGATGGATTGTGTTCGTATTTCTGGAAGCTAGCCATGCCACCACTGTCTTGAATAGGCCGTGGAAGGTTGATAAGGGGTCCTTGGTTTTGGATAGGTGGCATGTACACTTCGACTCGGCGCGGGAAAGGATTAAGAAAAGGCACCTTTGGGCTCTTTTACTAGCGTTACCTTTTCCTCTTTGGAACCGCGCTACTCTGGTAGGTATTGGCAATACGATTGGCCGATTCATTGCAGTAGAGGAGGATTTTATGAATATTTTTGACAAAAGGATTGCGAGGATTTTAGTGGAACTCGATACCTCCATCGGTCTGCCAGCGGACATTGATATCCTATGTCATGAGACTCTCTTCTCTCAACGTATTGATTACCAAGGAGTTCCTTTCCGATGCAGCTGCTGTCGGGAACTGGGGCACCTGAGACGGAGATGCCCCTCGATGAGACTATCTTCTCGGTCCCCGGGTTCACTCTCACCCCTCGTGATGCCTTCACCTCCCATTTCGGCGCAGGGGCATCAACTGGTAAGACAATCATCGATTCTCCCTATGTCTTCATTTGATAATATGAAAGATGCTTGTGTATTGTTCGATGATGCTTTTGAATCTGAGATTGCCTATTTGGATTCATTTGCTCCACGTGCTACTCCTACCTCGTCGCCGGCTTTGGTCAACCCCTTAGTTTGCTCATCTGGCTCGCCTGTAAAGGTTGTTAACGTTGGGGTTGACGGATCTGTTTTGGTTCATGATGCACCATCGTCGAAGTTTTTTCAAGACGGGGTTGATGGATCTATCTTATCACATGATACTCCCCCTAATTGCATAGGGAGTCTTGGGTCTGTATTACCACATGCTGTCCTCTCCGTGGATGGCAATACTTACCCTCCATCACCGTTCGCTACCTCTTCGCGACCTTCTGGTACCCCATCCCATGCCCACGTTACCTCCCTTGGCTGTAATGAATCTCCCCCTATTGCACACCCTTAGAACAACGATATTACTATATGTTCTCCTCGGGGGGAGGGGATTGATTTGACACTCTCACCATCTCTGGCTTTTGATGGTTCAGATTCAATGCTTATCCTTTCCCCTGAAGCCGAGGATCCTGCAGCTCGTCATAAGGAAGCTGACCATGTTTTCTCCTCTCCTAAAGTTTCTCCTTCTCTGTCTTCGGGACCAAAAGATGGACGGCCCCTATTCTCACCATCTGACTTTCCTCCTCTAGTCCCCCCTGATCCTCTTTCCGCCACTTCTCCTCAGAGCCTCGCTGACGCACCTTCTTTTTCTGATCCTTCGCTACACAAATCTCTGAACATTTTCACGGACAAGACTCCTATGTCGCCTTCGATACTTCCCCTTGACTCCATTCGGTTCGAAAATGTTACCATTAGGAGGAGGAAAAAAAAACCCTTGTCAGACTTACCTAAGTCACATGCTCCTGCTCCTCATACTTCTATCTCTACCTGTCTGAAGAACGCGGCTCGTTTGTCTAGCTCCTCAAACCAAAGGGTCCTTAGAGCATTGACCCCTCCACATTCGGATACCTAATGCGTATTCTGTCTCTAAATGTACGAGGGTTAGGAGGCTCAACCAAACAGAAAAGTCTCTGCAGTTTGTTTTCTTCCCTCTCCCTGGATGTTGTACTCTTACAAGAAACTATGACAAGCACTTACCCTGCTCTTTTTTCCTTCTCTAAGCTATTTCCTAGGTGGGAATTTTTTGCTCTCGATTCTTCGGGGCTCTCGGGGGGTATCCTCTCTGGATGGAACCCTAAAGTGCTCAGATGCAAAGCTTTTCATACGCTAGCGGGAATATTGCTTAAAGTATCGATGAGAGGGAGTCATTTTCCTTTTTCCATTCTAAATGTCTATGGCCCTTACTTGCATAGGGACTCTTTCTGGAACGTGGTTGCCTCGGGAGGTGTCCTATCCTTACCGAACCTTATCCTTGCGGGAGACCTGAACTTTACTCTGAGTGCCTCTGAAATCTAGGGTTCTAAAGCCCTTCTTGACCCTTTGGGCCCTTTCCTCACCTCTTTATTCTCTGCTCATCATCTTGTAGATATTGCTCCTTCATGTGCTGGCCCAACCTGGCGAAACAGAAGGGCGGGTGAGGAGGGCATTTCAAAAAGATTAGACCGTTTTTTACTTTCTGAGCAGCTCATTAGCTGTCTACCTAGACATCGAGTGTGGGCTCAGCGTTGCGGCATTTCTGACCATTTTCCTGTTCTGCTCGAATGGGGAGAGCCTCTGAGTCCCTGTCTGTACCCTTTTAAATTTAACCATACTTGGCTTGGTTATGAGGGTTTTGATAATCTGATTCGTCAAACTTGGTCTGCCCTCTCGGTGGCTGATACTTTTGATGATATGCACACTTGTTTTTCTCAGCTGCGCCATTTAAAAGAGAAAGTAAGGGTATGGACTAAGACGGAGAATATGAGAATAAAAGACAAATCAAAACAGGTGGAAGAAGAGATTAGTTCCATTTTACTTTTGTCTCATTCTGCGATTCTTGCCCCGGATCTTCAGGACAGGTTGAATATTTTAAAGGCTGATTACAAATAGCATTTGGAACATGAAGTGAACTCGGCTAGACTACAAAGCAGAGTTACTTGGGCACAATCCGGGGATGCCAACACTAAATTTTTCCATGCTGTAGCATCGTCCCGGAAAAATCAAAATGCCATTTGGAGTCTACAGGACGTAAATGGTAACTGGATCTCGGATGATCGGGGTATTAAGGCCCTCGGAGTACAACATTTTAAAGATATATTTGTTGATGATGGGCTGACCAATCTCTCTATGCAGCTTAAAGTAATTCGTCTCTTTCCATCCTATGTCTCTGGGGAAGATCATTCTGCCTTTACTTGCCCTATTTCCCTCTCTGAAATTGAGGGGGCATTAAAGAATTTTAAGAAAGATAAAGCCCCCGGACTTGACGGTTGGACGGTCAAATTTTATTTATACTTCCTTGATTTACTGGGTCCTTCTTTGTGCAATCTGGTGGAAACCTCTCGTCTTCTTGGTAAAGTGGCACCTGCTATAAATTCCACCTTTATAGCTCTGATACCCAAAGTGGAACATCCTATCTACTTTGGGGATTATCGGCCAATTTATTTATGCAACCTGTGTTATAAACTGATCTCGAAAGCGGCGGCCTTGAGACTAAAGCCTTTCTTGGATTCCCATATCTCTCCCCAACAGTTTGGTTTTTTGAAGAACCGCCTGATCCATGAGCCCATTGCCATTACTCAAGAGGTTCTACACTCTGTAAAGTTGATGAAGAAATCGGCTCTCATACTTAAGCTAGACTTAACAAAGGCTTTCGACCGGGTGAACTAGACATTCATCAGGCTGATTCTTATCCAGATTGGAGTCCCTCTTGTGGGTGTATATCCTCTGCAAATTTTGCTATTCTCGTCAATGGATCTCCTTCCTCATTCTTCCCTGCTACTTGTGGCATTAGACAGGGCTGTCCCCTTTCCCCGCTTATCTTCATTTTGGTCATTGAAGGACTTAGCCTCTTGATAGAAGATGCCAAGAGAAATGGTATTATCAAAGGAATTAAGATCTCGGCTAATCTTTCTCTCACTCACTTACTCTTTGTTGACGATGTGATTCTCTTCGGGATGGGCACTTTTGAGGATTGGATAGCTTTTAAGTTCATACTTGAAACTTTCTGTGAAGCCTTCGGCATGAAGATCAATATGGATAGGTCCTGCTTCTTACATTCTGATTTGGATGCTTCTATGCTGGGGAGAATTTCAAGTATCTTGCCCTACAGATTTACTCATCTCGATCTTGGTTTCACTTCCCTTGGATTTTACTTAAAACCTTCGGGTTATCTTGCCAAAGATTGGCTTTGGCTCATCTCCAAGTTTGAGAAACGTATCCTTCATTGGTCGAACCGGCACTTGTCTTTGGGTGGTCGATTGGTACTGGTCCGTTCTGTACTTACCAGCCTGCCTGTCTACTGGTGTGCTCTTTTCCCTATCCCCTCTTCAATTTTGGATAAACTCAAAAAAATCATCTTTTCTTTCCTTTGGGGGTCATCGGAAAAGAAGAAAAAGTACCACCTGGTTGATTGGAATTTGTTGGCTCGCCCCATCTCACAGGGGGGATGTGGTATAAAACATCTCTCGCATTTCAGTTTATCATTGCGGATGAAGAATTTCTGGTTTGCTTTGAACAATTCTGGCATATGGAATCAGCTCATTAAGGCAAAATATATGAAGAATTTGTCCTTACAGTCTTGGTGCAGACACAAACATTTCAGGCATTGGAATATTTCACTCATCTAGAAAGGTTTTATAGATACCTTGCAATGGATTGGGACTGGATTAATCTGGCATGTTGGGAACGGTTCTGAGGTTCGTGTTGGAGCGGACCCCATTGTTGGACTTGGCTGTTCCTTTATTCTTTCGGCTGATCTGAGATCTTACCTTGAGGACTATGGGATATGCACATTGGACCAGGCACTAAATCACGCTACTGGTCATTGGTTTACTGCTGAAGAAATTGATTTAGGTGAGGATTGGAGTACACTCTGGAATTCATATATCAGAGGCTTAGAATTTAATAGGATCAGGTTAATTGAGGAGTCTGATACGCTCCTATGGTCTTATGGCAACTATGTGGGATCTATCTGTGCTGCTAAAGGCTATGACTGTCTGATACAACACAAATATTTTGCGGAGAATAACCAGACTTTAGCCTTACTATGGTCCTTAAAGTTACCACTGAAGATTATTTGTTTTACTTGACTGTTGTTTCGGGACAGAATCCTCACTTGGGATCATTTACTTTCTAGAGGTTTCCATGGGCCCAGCAGATGCGTATTTTGTGAAAGAGACTATGAGGGCTGTGGCCACCTGTTCTTACTATGTCCCTTTTTGATGATGATATTCAATCACTTCTCAGCCTATTTGGGTTTCACCATCTCTCCTCACAGCTCTGTTCAGTCTTTTTTATCCCATTGGTTCAGCACAAATGCTTCATCTGCGTCATACCTTTACACTCCAATCGTTATATTCTGTTTCCTGTGGCTCCTCCGTAACAATTGTATCTTCGAAAATGGAAAACCTTATGCCTCCCTGCTCATTTCTAAGATTGAGAGTTTTCTTGCCCTATATCCTGTGCCAAAATTAACTACTCGATGCCGGCAGATTGGCCCTAAGCCTCTGCATTCCTTTCCTGCTGGATACTTTGATGGAGCAGCACAATTCAATACGGGCGGTGCTGGATTTATGATCTATATCAGTGAAACCCATTATTTTTGTTTCGCAGTGGGCTGTGGGATAACCACCAATACCCATGCTGAACTATTGGCTCTTTGGTCTGTTCTCAGAGTCTGCTTTTTGATGGGCTTGCCCATTAAAATGATCTTTGGGGATTCTATGGTGGTTATATCTTGGGTTAAGAGATTATCAGTCCTCAATATTCCCACTTTGAAACATTGGTGCGATGAGATATATACTATGTTGCAATATGCCCCACCGGTGACCTTTAATCATATTTTCCGGGAGCATAACATGCTAGCTGATGAACTATCAAAAAAGGCACTTAATATGAATGTTGGCAATGGACACTTCTCAGAAACTATGGATGGGAAGGTCATTAGAGATGGATACTTTACTCTATTTTGATGGCTGTTTATTTCCTATTAACAACATTCGGTTATTATGATTATATGTTCTTTATTACTGCCTGATCTGGTATACATTCAGCTAGTTGAACATATGCTTCTTTGGCATATATGTTTGCAGGGCACCACAGATTTTGGTATTTCTGACCTGAGTATTCAGGGATGATGAGAAAAGTCTACAATGTTCAGACTTTATTTTACTTCTGCTGGCTGATATGCTTTTCCTTTTACTGGCTGTTCATATTATATTTTATGCTGAATGGGTGGGGGATGGTCTTTTTTTGTCATTTGCACATCTCCCTATTTATGTGGGGGATGGACATTGTCATTATCATGTAATTCTGTATAAGATGTCTTTTTGATTCATATGAATATCAAAGACTGGTATTTTTTCTTCTGAAAAAGATACAAACAATTCAATAATATCATCTTAATGTTGTAACATAAAAAAATCATGAAGTAATAACATTCCATCATTCCTAACTATGTAATAATGTTGTAACATAAAAATTAAAAATCTACGAATTAATAACAATTTACATGAATATATAATGGTGTGTATACTCAAGTTCTTAACCTTAATTCTTTAAAATTATATATCATAAGTTATGAGAATGATTATTTATATTGAAAAACAATTATATTAAATATATTAAAATTTAATTTTAAACTTAACTTTAAGAAGAAAAAAATAACATATGATAAAAAATGAATAGATGATATATCGTTGTAAAACCAAATATAGGAAAAACTCATCTAAAAGGTGAGGCCTATATGCTACTCGTCTCTTCTCATTTATAAAATGAATATACAAATAAACGGGAATTGATTATGGAGTTTTCATGGATATTGTTGTTATTATGACTGTTATAAGATATTCAACATCTTTATACCATTCTAAAATCACGCTAACAAGTGTTCTTAACTATGGAAGGAATAATACAAATAAAACGGAATCTTTTTTTCTAGCTGCTCAATTTCTAACATAGTTCAATAGTCATCTAGGGTTAGTGTTGGAGTCTTTTCGTGCATCAACCCCTAATTAATGTTAGGATGTTGGACCCTAGAGAATCAATGTGAAGTCCGAAAGAGAGTATCTCCACATGTGTGAGTAATGTGAGTTGATGCGCCATCCATTATGTATCATGGTTATAAAGAGGATAAATGAAATTAATAGAGGCATAACTTCTGCATATGAAATCATTTTATTGATGTGTTTTTTGCATAATTGGAAAACACTAGATGTGTAGAACAATGTTGAAATAAAAGGAGATAATATGAAAAATATATGAACATAGAGGTTGTTTAATATGTCAAATAAGATTTTTAAAGTTTTGGACCCCAAATCACCAAAGTGACACCTACCCATGAAATGGACATTATGAGTCGATACCTCCAATTTCCCACCTAGAATGTACCAAAATAAGTTAAATATTATATAGCGATCAATTTTGGTGTCACGTCCACTGGGGAGGTAGGTGTCGGGGATCATCCTTGATCCTAGAGGACAAACGATAAAAAATGTTCGCTTGGGGGCTGGGCCAAAAGACGAATAACAAGGCTGAGTGGATGGCACTACTTCAGGGACTAGACTTCTTAGATATTAGAGCCATCCCAAGATTGTTAGTCTTTGGGGATTCTCGCTACATTATTCTCAAAATGATCACTGGTAATTCCTCAGGCTCCATTAAATGCAGAAGGTTGTACGACATAATATCTCATCTTCCTCTTCCGGTTAGTATTGATTTTTTCCACATATTAAGAGCAAACAATGCTCAAGAGGATGCATTGGCAAATATAGGTGCCTCTCTTCCTTAAGGTCACATCTCAATAAATAATCTCGAACCTTTCCCTAAACCCATTCCTTAACTCATTGTATTGTTCTATACTCTCTCTTGCTCGATGATTATTCTTAAGATTAAGTCCTTTTTTGTTTTGGTTATGAGTTTAGTTGGCAGCCCTTTTGCATGCCAAAGTGACAAGTGGAATCCACCACCATCTTTATTTACCTCGCCTCCCGCTTCTTTCAATTCCCTTCCCTCCTGGCTTAAATGCTCGCTCAGTTGACACACTCTAGCCCACTCCCCTTCACGTACAATGGCTTCCTCTTAGGGTTTTATCTGTCTCCCCTTCTCCTTGGGCTGGTCATTCTCCTTATTTCTTATTTTTTCCCCCTCTGTCGAAGAAGATGAACTCACTCCCTCAGAGCTTGGAGAAGGGAGACTCTCCCCTATTGTCTTCTCATTGCCGATTATTCTACAATCTCAGAGCTCTTTCATGGTGGGATTTGTGGTTCCCAGTTCCCTTTTTCTTGGTTTCCTTGAAGCTGGGAGGTCTACACAGCCTATTTTTTTGAATTTACTCCTCCTTGCTGTAAGCTTTTGCAAGCATTCCACCGCTCACGGGCATCTTCATCCAGTTTCTTGTGCAACGAATTCTTTCTCCTACGTGATTGAAGGTAGTTCTTGCAGACAGTGCTTTCAAGAAGGTTTTCCTCAATTCCTGTGTAGTCAGTGGTCACGTTTGGGGGAAGAAAATATTAGCATTTTGCTTTTGTTCTTTAGAGAAGAGTGGGATTTCCTACAGAGGGTAGGGTTTTCTTCGGAGCGAACTTTTCCCTCCCTTGGTTCTGTCTGCAGTAATTTTTCCAGTCTCAATTTGAGTTTCAGCTACAGTCAACGAAAAAGGTCTTCCATTAGCATTGAAAATGGACCGTAGGAGAATTGATGAAGGGTTCATTGATTTGAAGATTAATATCCAGTGTCTATTAGACATAGTTTCCATCAGAATCATAGATAGTAGAGAGACTGCTAAGGAGGTAAAACAATTAGTTGTTGATGTTAGTTACGTTTCCTATCAGACCAGTTGTCATGATGCAAGGATTGATGATAATGGGATGAACTTGAAAGAAATTATGGGTTAAATAGACCGTATACAGGAGGACCTCCAACTTCTGATAGAGATGAATCGGAGAATCCGAGCCTAGGAAAACCCAGGAGAAGCGGTTCAGAAAATGGAGGAGGAATCTGTCACCCAGCCTGTGGGGAAACCAGGAAAACCAAAATGATCTCCCATTAGGAAATGTTTTTTTCATTTTACTTAATCAGCAATTTTCCGTATATATACCACATCTATAATTATTCAGAATACTAGGACTCTTTCCGACTTGTTAAGGTCTTCTATATGGCCTAGTTTTGTTGTTATTTCCTTAGAAATGTTAGAATATTTAAGCTACTGTTTTTTGTACTGAATGGATGTGCATAGCCTGTTTAATATATTCTCTTTTAAGTTTATGTTTAAAAAAAAATTGGTGTCACGTCCCCTCCCGCCCGAGAGGATGCGAACTACGAGCTCTGGGGATATCATTTAAGTGGGGATCTAAGCCCCATGAACATTGACATAATAAAAAATGCATTGAACATAAAACATTTTAGCCAAGCGAATAAAAAGTGCACTCATCAATATCTCAGCAGCACTTCCACCCCCGAGCTGGGCATGATTCCCACAAGGAATAAGGGAAATACAACCAGCTCACACATAGCCAAATACACATCAAAATTCAGCCAAGCCAAAACTACATTTGGGTATTTCAGGCTGCTAAGGAGCTGGAAATGTTGAACTGCTAAGCTAGTGAGTTCAACCACAGAGTTAGGAACTCCTGCACCAAATCTGGCCTACATTCTAAAACATCCACACACCCAACACAAGGAAGCATCCCCTTCTCTGCTATGCTGTCCCTCGGGCTAGGCCTTCCCTTCCAGTGCTCTTTAGGGTGTGCAAAGAAGAAAACCAACCCCTTTAGATCTGTCTGTGAGGTTCCCTTGCTACACTAAGTTTATCAAGCTAGGTCAAACCCAATTCCACTCCAAACTAGTTCATACCAAAACAAAAGATGCACCCACAGAAAAATACAAGTTTCAGGCATGGAAAAAAACATCCTGGAAGCATAATTCGAAAATGGTGAATGGGGAAAAATGACCCAGGAGATAAATTCGTTTCAAAAACGTTCCATAGGCTTCACATGGGCAAAAACGAGCCCTTCAATTCCCCAATTCGTGGATCTAATCTCCCATGGACTGTGCAACAACAAAAAATGAAATTCCCCAACCATGTGAAGGAGGAAACAATAGAAAAATGCCAAGGAGAGATCCCAGCCCTTGAACATTAACAAAACAACTTCCCAGCCATGGGTAAAATGAAGAACACTTCCCAAAACGTGAATGGGGAATGCACAGGAGCTCCAAAAACATGAGGAACAGGAGGACATGATGGGAAGATGTTTTTTGGGTTTTTACTTTCCCAAGGAGTCAAAACACGTTTTTCAAAAATGGGTGCTCTGCCCAATTCGAATCTTGGCTACCATACTCTTCCCATTCCCATGCAATTACTACCTCAACCAATTTATGGCAGAAATAAATGATTGGGTGAATAAGACAAGAAAGGTGGTTGGTAGCTTGATGAGTTTTCCCCTTGACATTTGGATTTTCCCCATTGGCTCAAAGGTTTGAATATTCCCCCCCTTATCCTTAGGAAATCTTGACCCCATTTCTTTAATGTTGCATTGACATAACTGGTTGTGGGTATTTTAATTAAATTTCATATTTACATGATGTCCAAAATTATAATGTGCCTGGCTAGCACGAAATACCATCGACGTCGATTTTAATTTCTGAAATGTAAAACTCTAAATCGATGGTGGGGCCTTGGCCTTTAGCTCTACACCATGATTAAATACAACATTGACATCATATATAATTTAATGCAAACGGGGTCAAAACCGGGGTGTTACATTTGGATCATACATCTCTAGTTAGGAACACTTTTAGTGCTTAATATTTTTTTTAAATAAGGTGAGGAAACTTTTCCTCTACCTTCTCCTTCGAATACCATTTGGCCGTACCTAGAATTTCCCCTTTCAACCCAAACTACCAAAGTTCATGCTACCCCAATATGGTTTTTTTAGACTTCTTTTGAAAAATTATATCTTATTTTAGCTCTTGATGAGATTTTAGCATTAAGTCTCTATCGCTGGTAGGATTTGCTCATAAGTTTAATATTCCAACATGGAAGCCTGATAGAGATTTAGGGGCTCCCACATGAAGTTCAGACCTAATTTCGTTTCAATATCAACGCAGGGGAATTAAAATTGTAAAATGTGCATCTACTCCCAAAAACACATGCACATTCCTTTTTGCGTATGTTTGATGATTTCCAAACCTCCACACAAGATGGATAGAGAGGACAAAAATGTGCACATGTTTCTATAACGCATGCACATTGTAAAAAATAACACACGCATTATTTTTAATATAAAAAGTGCTCTACTATTTTTCCCTTGACTTTTCTATCTAGGCATCATCTTTTGGAGTTCTTCAGAACCTTGGAAAGGTCTTGAAGAGATGTACATAATTATGCTATGATATTTTATATTTCTATAAATATAATTTCATATTTTAAAATAATATAAACTAAATGTTCACAAACCTTATTTTCCAAACTGTTCGTTCTCTATTGTCTTCATCCATTGTGGCAACATAAGCATGTCTTGGTCATAGCCACAACCTCCCCATCACCAACATACATTGTTTGAGAGAGAGATGTGGTGTGGTTAGTGCTAGGGGGAGGGGAATTATGAGAGAGAAGGTGGGGGGTTTTAGAGAGAGAGAGAGTTAGTAAAGGTTAGGGGAGGATGAGATATATATAGGAGTAAGAGAGGGTTGGGTAGTGGAAGTAGGAGAGAGAGAGGAGGTTTTGGGGTGGGGGAAGTAGGAGAGAGAGGGGGGGTTCAAAGGCAGGCAAATGAGGAATGGGCCCTTTTGGGTAGAGATAGAGAGGGGGGAGCTGAGAGAAAGAGAGTGGGATTGGTGGCGTGTCTAGTGGTAGGAAAATGACTGGGGTTGAGAGAGAGAGCATGGGGTGTTAGGTCTTTTGGCAAGAGAGAGATAGAGAGAAAGATAGAGAAGGGGGGTGGTATTTTGGGTAGGGTGAGTAGAAGGAGGTTTAGGGATAGAGAGAGAGAGAGAAAGGAAAGGTGGGGAGGGGGGTGCTTGGTGTAGGGTGAGTATTAGAAGTTTTATTTAGAGAGAGAGGAGGGTTACAAGTAGAGAGAGAGAGAGAGAGGTTGCGGGTTTTCCATAGCGTGGGGAGAGAGAGATTGGGGAGGGGGTTACTAGTGAGGGAGGAGAGGGGTTAGAGAGAGAGGGAGAGATAACAAGGGGGTTAGAGAGAAGGTGGGTTTAGGGACAAAAGGAGAGAGAGGCTGGGTCAAAGAGATAGAGAGGTGGTCTGTTAGAAAGAGAGAGAGAGATGTGGGAAGGAAGAGAGTGGAGGTCACATGGGAGGGATGGGAGGAATACATTGAGAAAGAGAGATATATAATAAAGATATGCAATATCTGTATGTATCAATCCGAGGAGAACCACATGGGAAAGGAATCAATGAATTTCACTTGTTAGGTTTCTCCAATCACCAAAGAATGCATATATGAATGTCTAACAAGATCAATTCATCAAACATAATGCAAAATTTAGTAAATACTAGACAATGAAATCTCATCTCCCCATTTTTAGCTCTAATTCCCAATGCAGATCAAATGGATTTTGAGTGATAGAGTCTGTGTTCTAATGTCAACTCTGTTGGCGATCCCATCGTCATAAACAGATACGTAGAACGAGAGATTGGGAAATAATGACATTTTAAGGCTCTGCTAGTCGTTTGTAGTCCAAAAAAAATTCTACAACCAACTGTTTCCAAGGTCAAAATATTTTTAGCTTGCAATTTCGCTATCAGTTGATGCCATGTTCAAATTAATAGTTTTTAAAGCGTTCAACGCATAGACCGATGGTGATGGCGATGGCTTTTTCTCCAGTCCATAGGCCACCCAAGACACGGCCCACACATCATGAGAGTATTGAATTTTGGTAAAGGTACCGAAAGGGAAAGCAAGGCAAAGTCGTCACTAAAAGCCCAGCAATGAAACTTGCCCAAGGCAGCTTTTCTTTTCTGTGAAACAGGCCTTCCACTAAATCCATTTCCATGACTCCGAGATAAGAATAATAATTAACGATATTGATATCCCACAACTAAGTCACGAGTATATTTTTTTTTAATATTTTTTAAGAAACCAATCTTTGTACAGACTCCTTTACTGAGCGCTGAGCGACCAAAATCATATCGCATGGATTCTAGATGACTCTCGGTGATTTGGTCATCGTCGTTACTTACTCTCCTCTGTGTTGGTTTTCATCTGTAGTAAAGTAAAAGCTTAAATTAAGTATTCACTANAAAGCGTTCAACGCATAGACCGATGGTGATGGCGATGGCTTTTTCTCCAGTCCATAGGCCACCCAAGACACGGCCCACACATCATGAGAGTATTGAATTTTGGTAAAGGTAGCGAAAGGGAAAGCAAGGCAAAGTCGTCACTAAAAGCCCAGCAATGAAACTTGCCCAAGGCAGCTTTTCTTTTCTGTGAAACAGGCCTTCCACTAAATCCATTTCCATGACTCCGAGATAAGAATAATAATTAACTATTGACATCCCACAACTAAGTCACGAGTATATTTTTTTTTAATATTTTTTAAGAAACCAATCTTTGTACACACGACTCCTTTACTTACTCCGCTGAGCGGTCAAAATCATATAGCATGGATTCTAGATGGCTCTCGGTGATTTGGTCATCGTCGTTACTTACTCTCCTTTCTGTTGGTTTTCATCTGTAGTAAAGTAAAAGCTGAAATTAAGAATTCACTAAAAACAACTAGAATCCAGGGTATGTGGACATAAATATGTTCAGATATTTTCTAATTTTTTTTGTTTTTAAATGAAAAAATAGCTTAGAGAATCAAAATTATATGACTGAAACCATTAATGGATTTATAAATTACAAAAAATTAATAAATTCAAATAATAACATATTTAAATTAATCTAATTAAAACTATGAAGTTCAACCTTTATTGGAATTGAACCTTGTTCACTAATGAAAAACTCATCTCTCTTCACTAATGGATCCAACACCTTTGAGATAAAATGTTAAGACGACATGACGGTGAGCTTTGATCCACTTATATGTCCATGGGTCACAAGATGACATAGAAGCACATGTTCGACCCCTACCTTAGCCTTAGAGTGCCCCCATGGCCGGGGTGGGATTTCCACCACTACCTCAAGGTGCCACAATGGCTCTTGGTTACGCCCTCATTGGATTTAAACATTTCCCACTAGTGAAAAACTCCTCATTCTTCACCAATGTGTCCAACCCCTTTGCGCAATTATACCTCAAGGTGCCACAATGGCTCTTGGTTACGCCCTCATTGGATTTAAACATTTCCCACTAGTGAAAAACTCCTCATTCTTCACCAATGTATCCAACCCCTTTGCGCAATTAAATAGAATTATATTTTTTAATAAAATTCTAAAAAAAATAATTTAAACATATAATTGATTTTTTTGTTATTTCTATTTTTTATCATTTTATGTTGTAAATATAAACTTTAGCCATAAATTTTAATCTATTTTGATTATTACAAAGTAATGCTCTCAAATTCTTCGTAGGAGACTTGTTGAGATTAATAAGGCCCAGCTGAAAAAACCATGGTGCAACTCATATAAATGAAGAAACAAGAGCCATGAGGTGGCAATGTCTACTCTTCGACCAAATAAAATAAGAATAAAACAAATAAGCTAAATAACTAACGTACCAATTTATTCCATTAATTTTGACAGTGACTTATACATTTTAGAAACCCAAAAATTGTAAATGAATAAATTGATTAAGAGCCATAACCACATTGATTTGTATTTATCTATCTATTTTAGAAACTTATCAATTGTAAAGATGGATAAATTGAATAAAGAGCTAGCTAATTTTGTCAGTACACACACTATTAATAAAAATATGCACATAGTGTTGATAAAAAAAATTATGATAATTATTTAATACTAACATTAAATGGAAGAGTCCATGTTGTTTACTCTTTTGAAAGAAAAACAAGTTATTTAGGGCATAGGGCATGCACTTGGCGTATGTCTAGGTTCTTGTTAGAAATATATATATATTATAAACCTAACCCTGGGGATTTGACCCCAAGACCTTTGGCTAACAACTTATAACACTCAACCACTTGAGCTACAACTATATATATATATATATAACAAAAATGTAATATTTTCATCAAGAAACAAAAAGTACATTCTTTAACTAAATTTGCACACTACATATCAATACTGTGATGATATTGTAATACACCAAACAATTGTTAAGTTTTTTTTGTTTTTTTTTTGTTTTTGTTTTTGTTTTTAAACTAGGGGAATCGACAACTGGGGACAAGTTGGTACTTGTATGACACAGGGTCTAGGGATCCAATCCCGCTACCACTATACCCCTAGGTGCATCCATAGGGCCCGAACCATGGCGCACGGGTAAATTCGGGGGGATTTGAACACGATACCTTCCATTTACAACCAATTTCCATAATTTCACTTTACCACTTGCTCTGCCCCCCCACAACACCAAACAATTGTTAAGTTGTTAATTACTTTGAATATTTTTTTTTATGTAATGGGATTATTATTATTATTGATTAATTAAAAAACAGAGAGGAATCCGAACTGAAGTTGCCATTAAAAGAGTGTTTGTTGACGCACTAGGGGAAACGACAAATGGCGAAAGCTACTAAGTAAGAACTCAAGTGATGGAGGATCTACATCTTCCCCAAAATCAAGTCAATATACCTTGTGGAGCATCAAAGAGCAGGTGGCTCATAAATGACCAAGTCTTAGGCAAAATACTATAAAATAGTATGTCCATCGAATAAGCAGAAGGATTGTGATGAATGGGAAAATAATCTATTGATTCAAAGAGATGATGCATTGATTGGAATTTTCCCTTCTTGTTCAACAAACAGGCTTGGGGGTTCTGCAACAAGTAAGCTTGGCGTCTCTAAGATTTGGTTAGGACGAACACCATCCTCATTTTTTTTCCCATCAGTGGTGATAGGTTCCTTACTATAATTCATCTAATTCTTAATCTTGATAACTAAATTCTAAAAGTAGATTATAATTCTGATTGTATTAATAAACTGAGATTATGCAATGTCTTAACTAGTTTCTTTTCGAACATGTTTATTATTGTTGTTGTTTTATGCTCTGTTAGTAGTTAATTTTCTTATACAAGAAATTTAAATTGTAAACTATACAAATCTCCTACTAAAGGTCCCATTATTAAAATAAATAACTATTAATTAAGTTCATTATTTCTTCAAGCAATTTACAGATACGATAAGGAGAGCCAAGAGGTTTTCTTCATAGATTTAAACCACAACAAATATCAAATATTAAAATTACAGTACATATCAACCTTAGAGCCGAGAGGATTCCTACAGTGATTGCATCTCTGTATAAATAAGCACAAATCTATGTACTAATACAAGTATTTGTTTTCAGTAATTATATATAGAAATAACATATCCAAAATAAAATAATTCACTAATATTTAAATAGATCCAAAGCAAAAAATCCAACTAAGATCCAAGAAACACATTTCACAGCAAATGGAGAATCATTTTCAATATCTTTAGATTACAGATCTAGGAACTGGCTACTGGCCAAATTGGATCCATATCTGAATTATATTAACCCTTAAATAGAAATAGTATAATTGTCGATGGTTGTGTGCCGATCGCTCAAAATTTACCCTACAACCTATTTACCATATCAAAGTCTATTTACCAAATCACAATGGATTTCCAAATGGAAATAGAAACCCAACATTTTGAATAATCAAATTTATCTTAAAATCAATAGAGGTTCTAAAGCCCTTTCTTTTTCCAACATTCTGAGCAGAGTAATCTAGGAGCTCTTCCATCAGTGTAAATTAATAGATAGAGGAATTACTTGATCTAAAGCAACGATCTAGTGCGTAGTTGACTGAGCCATGCCAATGTTTCACATGCACACAAGCCTGCTAGCGTTAGTATAAAACACAATTATATAATATATGATTTTTTTTATAAACAAGGTACAGGGATAAGGTTTCTAACCTTAGGACATAGTGAGGATGTTCTTGAGAGGAGGTAACCTTGTTGCCACTCATGCATGGCCCTTACGCCAACCATCCATCCACATTAAAAAGATTTAAAGATATTTAGTTACCATTTCAATAAATCAGAATCTGTAACTTTGCATACAAATGCAAGTTGTGAGTAAAGGTACAATTCTTTCTAAAATCCTAAAACCTATGCTTACTAGGGAAGAGATTACCCGTGAATGAAGGTTGGGATGTAATGGCAAGGAAAGGCTCACCCAAATCATTTGGTGACCATTCGTTGATAACTTTGCATCACCTACCAAAAGTGGGCATTAAAAATTTCCTTAAAATTGAAATTAGATTATTCAATAAGCATTTGCATAGGAAGAGATTCATACATTCATTAAATGCTCATAGGGCAAAGGGTTTTCTCCTCCTATCTCTCCTCTCCTTCCTCTGCCCTACACTTGCAAATAGTTCGAGTTTAGTTCTTGTTGAAGGCTATAAAATATTCAATTGAAATAAAATCTAAAGACTTAAAAGAAAAATTAACTACTTGTTAAACTCTGATTGGCTTAGCAATCTCTTCTGCCATAAATCAAAGGAAAGCACATCGAGGTTCTCACCTTACCACATGAAAAATGAAAGATGGTCAATACCGTGAAAAGGAAAAATAAAAGGCAAAAGGCCATTAAACACCAGTAAACATAATTAAGTGCAACATATAGTTGTTTAATAAACCAAGCAAGCATTTGTAGACATGATAGAATGGCAAGTAAGGTCACAACAATGCACCAAAGTGCAACATGGAGTTTCAGACCAAAACCTCGAGAAACCACCATGGTAAACCAAACAAAAAACCTCACAGCCAAGTAAATTACATAATAGTGACCCTAAATATTTTTACAAAAACAAGGATCAGGAAGATGGATGAAGCAAAAAATACTAATCCCACATGTTTTGAAATTAACCACAATGAAAATAATTATTGAATGATGATATTTTACAATAAGTGAGAAGATTTTTATAGGTCAAAGCATACCGTTTCAATGAAATGGTGTGACCCCACGTTTCATCTTAAGTATTATTACATTTAATATAAAAATAATTTCTCATAAATATTTAGATACATAACATGGACGCCTTCTTTTAGAAGGCTTTGTCCTCAAAGAGAGGGTAAGGACAGATATTGTTGACGAAACTGTTATGTATCCCATGATGCGTCTTCATCTAGAGAATTATTCCACCTAATGAGATATTCCTTGAGTGTTTGAGAACAAAGCCTTCTTTCTCTTGTTGCAATGATTGCCTCCAGTTCCCAAATGATCCTTCCTTCGTCATCTAACATAGGAAGTATTGTTTGTATTGTTTGATGTTTCTCTAGCATTTTTTTTAGACGTGATACATGGAAGACATTGTGGATACAAATTTTATCAGGTAATAGTAATTTATACACAACTTGACTAATCTTCTTGGTAATATGGTACGGTCCAAGGAACTTTGGGCCACCTTGTTTTTTCCTCCACTTTTAAGGGATAGCTATTTATAGGGTTGTAGTCTTACAAACACCTAGTCTCCTACTTCGAATTCTCTTTTGGTTCTACGTTAATTTTCTTGTTGCCTCATACGGTTTTGTGCCATGACTAAGTTATCCTTGAGTAATTCAATCATTTTTTGAGATTTCTATAGTTGGTTCCTTAATTCTGGCACATTAGTGTCTTTTAGAACTAACTCCTTCCAATTTGGGGGTTCATACCTATATAAATATTTAAAGGGGGTCATTTTTGCGGAGGTGTGGTATGTTGAATTGTACCACCATTCTGCTAAGTGTAACCATTTAGACCAATAATTTTGTTCATATGTTACGAAACAACATAAATATGCTTCTAAGCATTTATTTACAACTTCATCCTGAGCATATGTTTGGGGTGGTAAGATAAGCTCATATTGAGTGATGTGCTTACTAGGGAAGCCATGTAATTTGTAGATATATTTGCAAAATAAATCTACAATTTGTTTTTCCGTGTTTTTTTTTTTATTGCCATGAAGGGAGAAAATTTGGTTATCGATCGACCACTACAAGGATTTTGTCCTTTCCTTCTGATGGAGGTAACCCATCGATGGAATCCATTGATATCTCTTCCCATTTTTGGTTTGGAATGTGTAGTGGGTGGAGTAACCATAGGGTTAAAACATTTTTTCTTTTGTTCCTATGGAATTTGTCTCATTCTGCCACATATTGCTCAATATATTTTTGCATTCCCTTCTAGAAAAAATGACCTTCTTGCATTATAATAAGATTTGAAGAATCCTACGTGTCCTGCGGCTGGTGAATCATGGGATTCCTTCATTACCTTACTCTTGAATTTAGATTTTGAATTTAAATAAATCCTCCCCTTATACCAAAGGATATTGTTTTTCCATTAAAACTTGGGGTCATGGTTGTGTTGGAGACATTTACCCACCATGCACACTTAATTTGGTTAATTTGGCCTTGTTAATCCACTATCATAAGTTTTATTGACTTAATTGGAATCAGAGGAGCACTGTATGACATCAGCATGAGCACACCCATCCCTACCTTCAGCCAATGAGGCCAACTAAGCCCTCTCCTTCATTTGGGGAGGCCAACTGGAGCACTCCGAGAGTGATCTAAGTGTCATAAATGCACCTAATTGCTAACTAATGGTTACAATCAGTTAATCTGAGTGGTGAATGTGCCTCCATTCATTATATTTATTACTTTATTAATATTTAATGAACTGGAGTCAACAGGGGCACCACCAACCACCTCTGATGGCTAGTTTGACTTCAGTTAACCTCATCAAGGTTCATTGGAGTTAATGATGTGCTACCACTTGTTGGTTGGCATGCACTGACATGTGTCTAAGCTACCTTCGGTTAGACTCAGTCATTCATTGCACTCCAACTTCAGTTAGGACTCAGTTGAGTCAATCGACACTTGATGAGTTGGTTAACTAGTGTGTTTACTGTGGCTTACAGTTAGTTAAGCTACACCCACTCATTCAATTTGAATGACCTCCTTGGGAATTCAAATTGTCTTGGAATTCATGCACCTTGCATGATCATTTTATTGTATTATTAACCTTGCATGATCATTTTATTGTATTATTAATTATTCATTGATTATATAGAGCTGCTACTCCCATTGTAGCACCATTTTGCCAATTTTATGCATATTTGTCCATATTCTTTCTGAGATTGTGTTTTCGGTTCCTAGACCACTGTGACAAATTAATATGGTATCAGAGCTCACAGTGGGACAAAGCTTAGATCTCTTAAAAAACAAGGTTTTTGATAGATCTTGCATGAAAAATTGAGCAAAAGCTCAAAATTCCAGCACTGCACCAAAAGCCAAGGATTACCACTTAATACCCCAAGTAAAGGAATTGTTGATCAAGCTTGCTTGATCAGCTATGCTGGGTGTGATTAAATCCTAAAATGTGTAGGATCTCCAACCTTACGGTTCCCCTTTTGTTGTGATTTGCAGGTTTTAACAGGTGAAAGCATTCGCTCCAGCAGTTTGAAATGGATTCTTCAGTAGAACTCTTGACTCCGTTCAATTTCCATTCATGGAAAGGAGACATGGAGATCCAGATCTATGCCCAAGGACTCTATAGGGTCATTATGGACATTGGAGAAGAGCCTGCTTCTGTGACAGACAAAGCTAGATTCTTGAATAAGAAAGATGAAGCATTCAGATTCTTGTGCCTCTTTGTTTCCAGAGATCTTCTTTTCCATCTCTCGGGATTGAAGAATCCAAAGGAAATTTGGGACAAATTGGAAACCCTGTATGGAAACCAGGATGATTTGAGAGTATACCAGCTTGAAAACGATTTGATGTCTCTCCAACCTTTCAATTTCGAGATC
Organism: Pseudotsuga menziesii; assembly: GCA_001517045.1. Lineage (NCBI taxonomy): Eukaryota > Viridiplantae > Streptophyta > Pinopsida > Pinales > Pinaceae > Pseudotsuga > Pseudotsuga menziesii. Next base: position 19,449 of record LPNX010081835.1, on the reverse strand, counting down.
TTAAATGATTTTTTCACAAATTTCAAGCACATTGTCTTATTATTGAAGCAATGTAAGGTGGAGAAGGAGGATGATCGGCTCATCCTCGCCATACTCTCCAAACTTGGAGCTGATTATTCGGTGTTTATCTCTACATTTCGTGCGGGGAAGCTCACAACCCATGGATAGAAGAGGCCTTCTCTCAATGCCTTCATTGAGTCCCTAACAAGTGAACATGATAAGCTTGTCCAAATGGGGATCATTAGATCCTCCCATGATCAAACCCTCTATGTCTCGGGTCCCAAATATCTGAAGGGTAAAGGAAATTTACATAAGAACTCAAAAACCAATTTTAAAGCTCCTAATCCTAAAGTTGAAAACTAGCAGCATGAAGAGCCTTCTGGCTCAAAGAAGAACAAAAGCAAAGGGAATCATGGGAAGGAAAAAGTCAAGTGTTCATACTGCGGGAAGGGATTTCACCTTGAACATGCCTGCATGAAAAAGAAACTTGATGAAGCTACTTATCTTCTTGAGAAAAATCACATCAATCTTCTGGAAATCTTTCGAAGGAGAGATCAGCAAGATCGAGAACCATAGCATGAAAGAGGTCATGGCCTAATGGAAAGAACTTCGAAGTCCAAATCACTCTTGATAGATTCCAGAGCTTCGAACCACATGATGGCTGAAAGAGACTCCTTCTCATCTTTGGAGACTAGAAAATCCATTCCCATCCACATGGGAGATGACTCCACAATCATATCCGAAGGACAAGGTACTGTAGATCTTGATCATGGTTATTTTTCCAATGTTCTGTATGTACCATCTCTTGCATCAAACCTCCTAAGTTTTTATCAAATGACACATACGAGAGTGCCCAAGAGATTCTCCTTTATCCCGGATTATGTAGAGATCACAAAACTTGCATTTGAAAAACTTGTAGCAAAAGGCCTTGCAAACCATCATGCAAAAGCCTACGAGTTCTCCCATTTTTTGGTGGATGCAAAGCCCACCGCATTGCTGACTCATGGAAATGAAGTTAGTAGACTGTGGCATGAGAGGTTCAACCATCTGAACTTCAAATACTTTCAGCAATTACAGAAGAATTCTATGGTTGAATGCCTCTCGGTAATCAAAGCTACCACTGGAATTTGCAAGAGCTGTGTTGTTGGAAAGCACCCTGAGCATAAGTTCGATCGGTGGAAGGCAAGCCGAACATCATGCATCTTGAAACTGATACATTCTGATATCAGCAGTCTCATGCCTATCACATCCATGAATGGATCAAGGTATGTTCTGACTTTCATTGATGGCTTTTCCAGATACACATGCGTCTTTTCTATCAAAAAGAAGTCAGAATTCTTGGAAAAATTCACTGAATTAAAGGCCTTGATTGAGAATGCATCTGGCCAAAAGATCAAGATCTTGAGATTTGATAATGGCAGGGAGTATGTCAGTAATGAGTTACTATATATATGTTCCCAAAGTGGTATTCAAATCTAGCATTTAGTCCCCTACACTCCCCAACAGAACTGTGTATCAGAGAGGAAGAATCGGTCTCTCAAGGAGATGACCACCTGTATGTTGGAATCAAATATGTTGGCTGCAAATTTGTGGGATGAAGCTAGGAATGTTGTATAATATATTCAGAATAGAGTGCCACACTCATCTATGAAAGGGAAGACCCCTTTCGAGGCATACTTCGAACATAAGCGGGATGTATCGAATCTGCGGGTGTTTGGGTCCACTGCATGGGCCCGAATTCCACTTGATAAAAGGAGGGATTTGCAACCGCAAAGAATAGAATGTTTGTTTATTGTATATACTGATGAATCAAAAGGTTTCAAGCTACTATATATCAAAACAAAACATATCATCATTTAAAGGAGTGTCAAGTTCGATGAATGTCTTCAGGAGGTAGAACTAGTGAAGGAGAAAACTCTTGAATTTCCTTCCTATTCCACTGAAAATTGGATGATGTAAATGGGGGTGATGACCTTCATTTGGATCCTATGATTTATGATATCAATGTATAGCAAACATCAGATGCTGAATCAGAACCTGAAGTGCAAAATCATCTCTCAACTTGGGCCCGACAGACACTTGTTATAACTGATTTTACCACTCCAGGTGAATCACACTTTGTATGGCCTTCCCCTGTCCCGCTGCAAACTCCTTAGACCCCTTAGACCTTTTTTTGTCCTTTGATGTTTCCTTTATCATCCCTAAAAACATGTGAAAAATGATATACGCGACTTTTAAACCCTTAATCGCGTATATACGCGGGTTTGACCACTAAAACCGTGCACATTGGGATGTGTAAAAAATCCAAATCCTTTTGGAGTTTTCCTTGACATGGATCTGACTCACTTGACTCCTGGCCTTCCCTATGCCTTAAGATCGCTCGGATTCGACCTTTCATTACCCATTTGAAAAGCTATATAAGGAACTCTATGATACATTGAAGGCATATGAGAGAATTGAGAGCAAAGAAACTATAGTCCATTGTTGCCAGAACTTATGCTTGAGTCTGCATCCCTTCGTCCCTTGGAGCACTTTTGTGTTCTTCCCAAGCTTGCCTTTTGCTTGTGAGCTTGCTATCGAGAGATGGAGGATTGAGGTGGTGGAGGCCCAAGTGGGGGATTTAGTTTCTCCGGTTCCCAGACGTGCTGTCATAGGTTGTATCTATTGTAATCTCTAATTTATATTAATAGAAATATCTTTTCATGTCCAATAATGTGTGTTTGAATGAATATTTTATCCATGGGATTATGTCAAATTCTTATACATTATTGATTATATATGCTATAATAGATCTAACACCATGATATATAGAATGCTTGTATTGTTTACTTGTTGTTGAGGAAGTAATTTATCAATTCAAGCTGAAGTTGGAAAGCTCAATGGGGATGTACTTCAACCATCCGGAATAAGGTACGAGGTCTAATCCTTTAGTGTTAGACATTTAATTTCTATTGCATATTGGAAAAGATTGATTTATGGAGTCAAGATGTCTGTTTTGGTACCCCTAACCATAGGAATTTCTCTTCGTATAAGAAATTGGTGACTCCGCTGGGGAGTTCCTAGTAGTTGTCCTTTGGGGATTGTTCTATCGGCATTCAATGAATTTGAATTGCTCTTTCTCTCTTGTTTATGTGTCGGGTCTGGGGGCATGTTAGCCTGGTAGTGTCTGATTGGTGTGAAGTTTGTTTCATCTTGTTTGTTTGCCTTCATTTTATGCACCTTTCTTCCTGTACATGAATTTTTAACTCATAGTCGCGTATACATGCGGGTTTCTCTGCGATTTCCCCGTATACACGCGGGTTTACTACGAACAGTAGCGTATGCCCTTAGTTTTTCCTTTTTGTGGAAGTTAAATGGTTTCTAGGTGAAGTTTAATGATTGACGAGTCTCCTTTGGCACTGCCTGAGTCTGTTTATACCTCTATTTCTAACCAGAGACATTTTTTTAGACTAAATTTTTTTTTTAAGAAGGTTCTTGTCATGGCATTTTTGATTTTTTGTTTGGGATTAGTGCATTAGATTTCTTTTACCTTAGTGCTTTGCTTGAGTGCTGTTTGAGTGTGCTTGCAGAGTCTAGGGGTTGTAGAATCATTCTTTTTCGTTTTGTATCTCATTTTAATTCAAAAAATCCAAAAACATTTGCTTATCATCATGCATTTCATTTTGCATTTTGCATTGTACTTGCACTAGATTTGCTTTGGAGTATTAGTTAGGATTTCATATAGGAAAGCTTGCATTCATCTTTTGAAGAAAAATTGTGCATTTCACATAGTAGCATACCCTGTTTTCATGGAAACAATGCATTTGCATTGATTTTTAGGTGTGCATTTTACTTCATGTTGCGTCATGACACCATTAGTTGCACAGCCATATCCCTCTTTTGAGTAATAAAGCCAATTAAAATCAACGCTTAATTAAAATGAACTACACTCTTTTCTTTTATAGGGTGCACCAACAAGCTTAGGTTTTAGGATCTTGGAATAGTTCATTGTGAGTAAATTCTCCAAGATCACTAAACAACAACATGTATGTGTCTGTCCAAGTGAGTGTGTGAAATCATGTGTATAACTAATGTTTCTCAGGATCCTCCTCTCAAAAGGGAGTCAAGCACGAGGCAGTGTGAGCGGTTATTGATTGGGATGACCCCTAGTCATAACTGAGTAGCACCGGAGATATTTATAGGATTATATTCGTATCTGGGGGCTCTTTCGAGAGTTTCAGACTTTTCTATCCTGCCCATACGGTCAATCTCGCCTGCGACTGTCCACCTAAGCATTGATTATATTGAGGTGACCTTAGTGGCCTTCCCTAGGATATCGAGGGGGTACTTTGCAAGGGTTATTCTGTGGGTGTCCCGTCCAGGTTGGGGTCGGACAGCATAGTCTCTTTACGTGTTGAAGCTGAGGGCCACAATAATTGGTTACGTACCTCCACTTGTTGTGTATGGGAGTCTCAAGCCTCTCCTAGGCGAGACATACCTACTTCATTCAGGAGCTCACTTATCTTGCCCTTGATTGCTTGCATTTGGCTTTAGATTTTATTAGTGATTGCTCTGTGCATGATAGCTTGCCTAGGGTTTGTGTAAATAGAGAGTCTTTTCTATTTTTTGAGTCATTGTGGATTCGAGTACGGATCCTCACCGTTCTCATCATTTAGCAGGAATTTTGCCTTCTACTTCTCCTCCTCCTTTGGGAGAGAGACCTAGAAAATCCAGGCGGACTATTTCTCACATTGATTCACACACCATGGGAGACCATATAGAGGATATTCCTAAACCACCTTCTCCCATTCGTGTAGACGATGGGGAGTTTACTCCTACTTACGATCCTTCACCCAACTTGGCTGAGTTAGGTCCTGTGATTTCTAAGATAGGAACCTTTCATGATAGACCTACTCACTCTAGGGTTCATACCCCATTGACACATTATAG
>LPNX010081818.1:275160-402660 GCA_001517045.1 Pseudotsuga menziesii | reverse complement strand
TCTATTCATTTACTAGAATTCCCTTGTTTTGATTGATTATAATAATCCTCATTCTAATTTGCAAGATTGGGGTTTCCCCCATCACTAGCAAATTGATTTGGTGGATTTCCCTCGATGCCTTGGTTCTAGTTTGACATTATTATGCACATTTTGAATACTAGGAACATTTTGTTAAGCATTAATATCTTATCTCTAAGAAGAGAGGTAACAAGTGTATCCATTAAAAAAAAACCATAATTAGAGGTTGAAACTCCATTTTACAATAATGGAAAACCCTAGGAGGAAAAAAAACCCTAATGTATACAAGAATCCTAACCTTAATATGAAGTTAGGGTTGAGTGTGATGTTGAGTTATACAAAAAAAGGGTCCTTGTGAGGATCATAACATTTTTCTCATCGCTTCATTTTAGGTCTTAATTTTCTCATTTGAAATATAATTGTAGATTGAACAAAAATCCCTTTAGAGGTGTAAAAATCTCAAAAAACACATCGACCTTAAAAATTGTAAGATAGAGACCCAAAAAATATGAAAACTACTAGTGTCATGAATTTATGAGATAACCTTAAATGACCATCTAGATCAAAATTTATGTAATTTATGTCATTTTGTTATGGGTGTCAATCAATAGCATTGTATAATAGTGTATATATTTTAGGATTGACATATGAAATATGAACCTAAATAAAATAACTTGGATACTAGTTTGACATTATTATGCACATTTGAATACTAGGAACATTTTGTTAAGCATTAATATCTTATCTCTAAGAAGAGAGGTAACAAGTGTGTCCATTGAAAAAAAAACATAATAAGAGGTTGAAACTCCATTTTACAATAATGGAAAACCCTAGGAGGAAAAAAAACCCTAACCTATACAAGAATCCTAACCCTAATATGAAGTTAGGGTTGAGTGTGATGTTGAGTTATACAAAAAAAAAGGGTCCTTTTGAGGACCATAACAGTTTTCTCATCGCTTCATTTTAGGTCTTAATTTTCTCATTTGAAATAGAATTGTAGATTGAACAAAAATCCCTTTAGGGGTGTAAAAATCTCAAAAAACACATCGACCTTAAAAATTGTAAGAGAGACCCAAAAAATATGAAAACTACTAGTGTCATGAATTTATGAGATAACCCTAAATGACCATCTAGATCAAAATTTATGTAATTTATGTCATTTTGTTATGGGTGTCAATCGATAGAGACCCAAAAAATATGAAAACTACTAGTGTCATGAATTTATGAGATAACCCTAAATGACCATCTAGATCAAAATTTATGTAATTTATGTCATTTTGTTATGGGTGTCAATCTATAGCATTGTATAATAGTGTATATATTTTAGGATTGACATATGAAATATGAACCTAAATAATATAACTTGGATATAGTGAGATTGTCTTTACACATATGATTACTAAGCAAAAGGTAATTGAAATACTTGTAGTGTATTTGTAAATAAAACTTTAATACAAATTTCAATGTGATGTTGTATGCTCACATTAGACTAGTTCAGTAAGTCCTAGATTTGTATTATTAGTATGTATGTAAGTTGTATGACACCATCTTTTTGTTAATAGAAATTAGTTTTAGTGTTTTACTTATTTTTATATATTGTTGTTAATTTTATTGTCCCATTATTTCCAATTAAATCACATATAAATAAAATTTAAAGTAAATCCAGCCAATTAACTAAGAATTCAATTACATGATAATGTGATCACATTAATAAGAATCTTCTAACAATTTAATACTAAGAAACATTCTACATAAATCAGTTATCTCATTGATATAAAGATTACAGTATATTAAAAGTTAAATGTTATTATAAATACATGTTTTAATTAATACAAAATTATTTTTATATAAAAAACACAATTTCATACCCTATAAATGTTAGATTTATAAATTTAGTAATAACCACTTACCTTTTTAGCACGTAAAAAAGGTATACACTACTGTTATTAAAAGAATCTTTTACTTTTGCATTATGAAAAAGGAGAATACCAAGTATCTTCACAGTAACTAATTAATCATATTAATAATAACCAAAAATTAACGAAGTTGCACACATTTTAGATATATTAAACTAAGAAAAACCTACCAAACATTTATGCATTTTGTCATTTTTATATGCATATTCGCAATGTTAAATTCCTAACAGAGCTAATTGAGTTTTAAAAATATAACGTATACGAGCATTGCATATGAAAATTCTGGCATCCCAATTTTCGCTGATCAAATACATTTACATATACGAATGGCATAATAAACAAACTCCAACAATTATTAATGTAGAAATTTTCCGAAAACCGACACGGTTCATAACAGAACTGAGGCCTTTGCTAATGTTTGGAAGGACATCAAATGCACTAAGCAATAATGATGATGATTAACATGGCAGCCATTGCCAACACTGTCGATGCCATACTTGCCTCCAGTTGCATACCCAAATTTGTCTTCTGAAAGTTGCTTGATGCAACATGACTTGGAGAAGGGTATGGAGAGAAGTTCACTGCATGAGAACACAAGCGTTCTTATGTAATTTGGCAAACTGAAAAAACCTTAGAAAATGAAGGGTTTCGGAGCAGGAGGAGAGCTGGTATCCTGCTTAAAAATCTTGGCATCCAGGGAATTCGAAGGAATATGGAGAAGCTCTGAAAAGCCAAGAACCAAGAATAAGTTCATCTGAGAATTCTGGAAATTATGAGAGATAGCATAAACTGAAATGACAGAGAATTAAACAATGGACTTTGGACACTAATGGTTTAAAATTACTAAGATGACAGTTACTATATGGATTCACCATCACCATAACTTGGGATTTATTAAGACTTTTCATCTTAAAGCAATTTGTTGCTTTTTCACATTGAAAAGTTAAATACTTTTTTTTATAAAAGATTTATTTTAACTCTGGTTTTGATTCTATCACGAGTCTATAAGTTTGTAAGTGTTAATAAAGATCAAATCACTAAAAAGTACATACTTTTTTAGAATGCAAAAAAAACATGAAAAAAGGTTTACATCTGATTTGATCTCAAAAACATTTGATCTCAAAAACATGAAAAAATGTTTACATCTCATTTGATCTCTCTATTGAAGATCCTTTATAATAAATTATACATATAAATAACAAAGAAAAAGAGAAGTTCACAACCTAACCCTGAATTATACATATAAATAGTTCAAAGAAGGAGAAGAGTTCAGATATCAGACCTAACCCTAAAACATAGAAGAAGAGTTAAAGATATCAAACATAACCCTAAAACATAGAAGAAGAGTGAAGATATCAAAGACCTGGGCATGCAGAAATATCAGCATTAGTAGGCACTTTACAAAGTAGCGGCATCTGCAGAGCCAGGGTTTGATTGATACTGATTCCTCCTGAAAGGTTAGAACCATCCATGATGAGAAGGCAGAGACATTTCGGAGCATGGGAGGTGACTCGAAGAAGGGAATCACAGCAAGCTTTAGTAGGTTTATTGTCCAATCCTTGTTCGTAAGTAATGTAGGGCACCATTTGCATAAATCCAACAAAAAGAAAATTCCTCCTTGCTATGAAGAAAGAGAATGGGTGGGTTAAAATCTATTAACTGTTGTGACTGAAAATCGCAGGAGTGAAAAGCTGCATAATATACTTAGCAACTTAGACATCCCCGGATATATATAGGGCGGCCACCTGAAAACGATGAATTACATAGAATATGACTCAGGAACCAACGAAAACTGCATGAATTGTACAAACAGTCATGGAAAAAATCATCTCCATTGCAACGCCTTAAGTGTGATTTCAATGAGTACGTTTTAAACAAAAGTACAATATTAGTTTGGATTTCTGTTAATGGAACGACATGCCAACCTGCATTTTCCCATGATAAGAACTACTGAGATAACCAGAATGTTGTTATATACTCCAGAAGCATCCTCACAACATAAGTGCATAACTGATTTGTTAGAATTTCAAGAACAAGCCTGCAACAGCATGTTTGTTGTATGTTGAGGTACGAGTTTCGGATAAGACTAAGAGTAAGCAGTATCAAATGCATTATGAAGCCGAGCCGCCAGACCAAACAAGGCTGTGTCATAGGAATCAAATGTGTGATGGAAACTTCATTGAATTTTATTATTATTATTAATTATCTCCTTTGGAAAAGAAGAAACACAACGTCTATTTAATAGATGAAAATTCCTTGAAAAAACTGTAGCAAATTAGTAAAGGGCCATGATCAATAAATAATATACCCAGAATGTCTTTGGCCATGTCTCTGAAACGGAGGTGGCTGTTGCCTTTCGATTCTCGGCGCTCCAACACCAATGATATGAGATTGTATGAATAGAATGTGACGCCGGCTCTAACTATGAGACATATAAGCCCTACAAACCATCCCAACGCTGCAAATGCAAATGGCAGACTCAGCAGGGCCGGTGCTGCTATGGATGTAGTCAAATGGTATCCAGCATGATACCAATTCCCCGCACAACAAAAATAAACATCAGCTGTACTCATGTAATGTTTTAATCCATGGACCTGAAAGATATATCCCAAAGAAGACAGGTACAGCTCCTACATCCAGATGATCCTTTGATCCTGTTTCATTATTGCCATTTCTCAACCCACCCGATTCTGCATCGCTTACCATCATCATTGTTTTATTCTGGATCAAAATCAGAATATATTCTTGATCCCTTCCCACTCTCGTTAACTGAATTGAATTTTTAACAGTTTATCGTTTTAATTGCAGGACAGGAGGGGACACCTGTAACTCCACACATGAACCTTTCAACAGCACGCCCCTAAACAACAATCACCCAGGAACCTACCCGGACCATCTCTCCAATTACCATAAGGAACCTAAAAACGTTCAACTAACTCTCAGCTACATTAGTTAACCCAGAAACTATTTTAAACATAGTTGTTAAAACATCAGACAAAGAAACTGATCGCAGCTGTACAACTGTCAACTTTTTGGTGGATCTTGATGATCCACTCAAACAAGTCCACTTCAAATATCACATCATATATAATATTCTTTTATTACATTTTTTTTGATAAATTTAATAATTATATGTATATAATATTTCTATGTTACATTATTTTTGCTATTTTTAAGAATTAATTGATTAAAGAATATTATAGCATTGATATCTGCTGCAGAGTCTCCGGGCACAGTAAGCCAAGGCAACTTCATCTCCACCAGACCAATAACAACCTTAAAAAATAAAATAGACATCTTACCATTCTTAAGAAAACTAATTTAGCCATTCTCATGTAGATTGGTAAACTCTGGTCTAAAAATGCATATTACAAAATGGAGAATTGTTCCTAACCAGATGAATATTATGCAGTAATCCATGATCCTTAGGACCGGGGGAAAACATGTCTCTGTCATTGAATCCATTAGTAGCTAAAGCAATTCGTAGTCGAAGAATGTCTACTTGTGTTTTCCCCGGTAGGCAGCTGATAATTGCTATAAAAAGTATCAACTTCAAGATTTTCTGTACAAGATTCTGCAGAGATTAGCTCAGAAGATGGACTCTTGGAATTTGTGTGCCTCTGCTTCTCCTTTGTAGGCTTCCCGGTGAGTTTCTGAACAAGAGAACGAAAGTTTTGTGGGTTCGTTTTGATAATCTTGGTTTCATAAACATACACAACACGTATCTTTGGAGCGATAATATTCTTGTGCTGCAAATATTTCCTTGATCTTCGTTCATCATATGCAGCAGACTAAGAGTCGGAATTGGCGGCCAGCATCGCAGATTCTGATCTAGACTTGGGTGCAACTTCAGCCATGTTGGAATTTGGCATAATCCCTGCTAATGTTGGAGAACAGTCGATCAGGGATAATGAGGGGATTTTAATAGCTCTGATTCTTTCGACGATGAGAGTTTTGATCGGCTTCTAAGATATAAAATTGCCTTCTCCTTTCTGGATTGTAGATTCCCTTCAGCTTCTGATCAACTGCACCAATGCCACTTATAACCAGATTTCCAGGTAATCTGAAGATAAGTTCTGGGAAGTACAGATGAATTCCAACGATGTAAATTCAATCTCTGAATTGACCAATGAAATCATATATTTATGCCCATGGTATTCAGATTATTTTATTTGGCAATGGTTCGTATTCAGATTCTGCTGTGTATATAGGTTTCGAATTGGCTCTTCGCTGATAAGCATTAGGTAGTTTCGTGAGCATGCGCTGTCTTATCGAGTCCCATCAATCCCACGTTTTGTTTTGGAAGTAGGCAGGGAAGCTCGTGACACTAAAGAAAATAAAAATCTTATTCTTGACCACTCTGTCGGTGTCATGGTTTGTAAAATTCTATGCTTGAGCACTGTGTGGGTGTCATGGTTGGATAGCTAATAATGACAGATCTTATTTGTACTATGTTGAATGAGATTCCAATCGATCTTAATAATATCTCAATAGGCCAATGGCGTTAAGTCCAACTCTTATGGTGTAAGAGAGTAACTTTCACACATTTTGTAGTGAATGTCTCATTTTAGAATTATGTATATGTCCAATTTTGATTTTCCAGTCAACTGTTTTATTTTACAATTCCAGTTTTGAATTCTCGTGAGTTGACAGTCAACCCTTTCATGTACTCATTTATGGCTAAAGATGATGTTTTAATTAGACGTAACATGGATGTTACATTATTAGACTACTTAGGGTTGGTTTTTAATAATGTATGTGAAAGGTGTTTGTCCCAATTTTTAAATCTTGTGAGTGGATAGTCAACTCTTTCATGTACTCATTGATGACTAAAGATATTTTTTGATTAGACATAACATGGATGTTAGATTATTAGGCTACCCACGGTGAGTTTTTTTATAATGTATGTGAAAGGTGCTTGTTGGGAAATAATTATTAGGTTGTATTTGAAATTATGGAATCTATGGAGAAGAAAGTGTTGAATTAATCTTCACATCTTAAAAAGTAATTAGGTTAAATATGATTTTTGTTATTAGTGGGTTTATTATTGGGTGTGGGCAAGCTCATGAGGGTCTCTTTTGAAGCTTTAGATGCAATAGAAAACTGAAAAAACATGCATTCATCAACTTACATGGATATTTTGAGATACTTACACAATGAATCTTGGGATTAGTAAAAAAACAAGAAATATAGGAAATTGAATCAATACTTATTTATATATAGTGTATACTTATAGTTCATAGGGCATATTAATCCACAACATAATGCATATTGCATATTGATTCATAATATATTGCATATCTAGCTAACAATCAATCCATACTATAGTGCATATTTGGCTAACACGACCAATAAATTATGAATATATAGGTTAATGGGTCAATCAAAAGATCAGCAATTCATTAAGTTTGTTCCAACAATAGATTAAAGTAATGGTGGTGAAAATTGTTTTGAACAAAGCAATTTTTGTCATAATCTTCAAAACTTCTCCATTTATAACTTCACGATAGATGTTCCATAAAATATCTAATTCATATCTATTATGTTTACCAACATTATTTATTTGCACCTCAGATGCGGGTGACACGAAGGCCATCCACAAGGGACACCTAGCGCACAAGTCACGTGGTGAAGGCGTGGGAAATGAGGTGAGCGACGACATAGTCAAATTGAATGTGGAGAGGGGTGGAATTCTTGCCAACCCTGCAAGTAATTGTTTGGTCATTTCCCGTCTGAGTCGTAGCACTGTCGATTTAATTCCTGTACATGTCAATACAGACCTCCATGATGGCACTTCGAACTATGAGACCGCTAGCCTCAGTCCTATGGGCATTTTCGTTCTCCTCTATCTGCTATTCACTCATTCAGCTGCGAGCCTGCACTCTAATCCAAAGAAGAAGATGCCCTGACAACGTGGTACCCCGCGCAGAGGTAGCACAAGTAGAGGAGGAGATCGTCGCAACACCACCATTGGGAACACTAAGGGGTTTGTAGAGCAGGTTTCCATGTCGGTCAAATGTTTGATCGATGAATGGGAGTCCAAGGCGGTCTCAAACCATCTTGCCTCTAGGAAAAGTGGGGCAAGAATCAACCATTACTGGATGATGAATAACATGTTGGGAATGTTACTGGAATATATGACAGTAAAATGGAACGGAGCTAGGGACATGGCCTAGTCTAAGCACACCTGCATCACCTAGTCGGACACGCGGCTAAAATCCCTGGAGGCCAATTTCAACCTGAGGCATTATTCCGTGTTTCCCAGCACATGAAATGTGGATGATACTGGAGTCAGGAACAACTACGAGAAAGGTGGTGCATCCTTAACCACTGCTGCGAATTCTCTAGGACCACTGCGTGAACATAGAGGAATTGCAAGAAGTGTTGCGCTTGTTAAGCATGGTCGCAAGACTCCAACTAATGCCAACGTCTCTCTGCCAATACAGGAGAGGCAACCTCATGACCCAGTAGAGGCTTATGGACCCTGCCCAATTCTGGAAGAGACACCCAATTTCCATGCGGGAGATGCAACACCATAGACGCTACATCATCATATCATATCTCGTTCCCTCCATGACTTCTAGCGTTTTTGGGTTTCCTTGATATTAAAATGTGTAATTTTCAACTACGGTCTACAAAGGATCAAAACCACTGTGTCGAGACTATGTTGATTCGATTGCAACGCTGCCCACAACACACTTCAAGTCACCCGCATATCAACTGGCACGCGACAACCAGCTCTCGTGTTTGACACACATAATATTCATTTTCTTTTTATGTTCCGCTGGCTTCGTTGTTTGGTTTCTTTCTTTTCACCTACAGACTTAGAAGACAAGGAATACAAGTTGCTTACTTGCTTACTGACACTATGTTACTAGAATACCAGTGAGTGAAGAAGTTAGTCACTTTGTTTACTCGCACGATGGAAGGAGCCACCCGGTTTCTGCAAGCGGCTTTGATATGCGTCCTGTTTGGCCTTGCATCATCGAGGGAAATTGTAAGTGGATGCACGAAATAGAGAATAATAATGGGAAATCAGGTTCTTGTTTATTGCAATTCTGAGGCAAATAATATATTTTAACTCAGTTAAAACTCATTTTCATGCCAATCCAGTTGGAAACCACCTTTGAAGTCTGAATGTGTATGTTAAACAAAATATAGCAATTTTTTATAGTTTTTGGTCGGGAGTACACTTTTAACCAGTTATTAGCCTTCATGACTCTCTCATCCTTTGTAATGAGCTTATAATTTTCTTATTATGAGTGAAGAATCTCGACAAAAGCAGAGGTGGGGTTTGGTTGGGGAGGGGTCATGTGTGGGATGAAGAGGGTTTAATAAACTTGTTTGAGCAATTATGAACTAAATTTTTTTCCTTGGGAAAGGTATCACCCAAAGGATAAATAATTGACATTGTATTGGAAAGGGCTCTTAATTTGTTGAAAGATAGAGACCAAGCATGATCCAAGGTCATTTTCCCCAAAGTAGCATCCTGCAGAGAATTGCTAATTCCACAGTAACTCTGAAAATCATGGTTATTGTAACTTCTCATGAAGTTTCCTAGAAATTAAAATTTCTTAACGTCATCTTCATCTTCTAGGTTGTTGCAAAAGGACCAGCCTTGATTGTTGCATCACTAATGTGAAGGATGGTGATGCCATTGTCACATATAGTTTAGACTACAATACTCTTTTTTTTCCAATTATAGCTGGTATTATGTTCTAATTTTACAATAAGATGCTTATGGTTATTAATTGAGAAAGGTTAAAAGATAGGGAAGGTTTACTTAATTGGAAGCCATGCTTTAAAATATAAAGTCGCAGATAGTTTTGTCACAGATAGTTTAGACTACAATAAGCATTTTTTTCTTTTTCATAAAAGCAGTGAATTCCAATAGCTAGTATTAAGTTATAATTTGGCTCGTGAATTCCAATAGATTATTATGTCATTTAAAGATTATTATTTCATTTAAATGGGTTTGTTCTTAAAATTGTAATTGCAATTGAATTTCTGGTTTTTGAATTCCTTAGAAGCTCATTGATAGATGGGTTTTATTTGTACGACACATTGATGCACAGCTGAAACCAAAAATCCCAATCATAGTGGAAAACCATTGCCAACTTCCTAGACAGGTCCTTCGATTAGCACTGCCAGTATAGAGAGCATTCCAACTACTCCCATACTAGAGGGGCAATAAAGAATATCATCCCGGTTGTTGAAATTCACATTCAATGAGCTGAAATCTGCCACCATGAACTTTAGGCCAGAGAGTGTTCTCGGTGGAGGTGGGTTTGGCTATGTTTTCAAACACTGGATAGAAGTGAATCGTACTGCTAATGTCAAGCCTAACACTGGCCTCACCGTTGTTGTCAAGACACTTCAGATTTGTTTGATATGTTGGCTACTGGTTTTTTGTTCTCCTTCTTGATATTTGCAATATAGGGTTGTTTTCCCTAAGTTTGTTTTCAAGTTCCTATTGCTTTGCATCGAAATTGGGTGATGGGATTTCATGTTGGTGAAGGATTTGGATTTTTAAGAAGATTTAAGAATGTGCTATTTTGAGGGCCAACTTTGTGCATCAGTCCAACGGTGTTGATTTTCATATTTTTAGTAGGATTGTCTGTGAGATTTTTTTGTATCGTGATGACCTAAATGTTGTGGGTAGTTTTTCTGCCTATGCCTAGAATCCTTATACAACTTTGATTTGGGAAGAAAATAATTGCTGGCATGTTCCAAACCTATTTAAAACAAACCATTTTTGTTTATTTGTCATTGATCATGGAAGGATTCGACACAGGTACTGATGCTAATCTTTATGAAGCTTTCAAGTTAACTTGAAACAACATGTGACAATGTCAGGGACATTGCCACCACGAATTACAAATAAGTCTAAACATTTATTTCTAGTTTAGTTGAACTTGACATCGTAAGTAAGGTCGCATCAAAGAAGGGCTAGATTCATTATTATTTTTTTGTTATTAAACTTTCATTTTATTTCTATTGTAGATAAAATTAACCAACATTAAGAGGCATAAATAATATTTATTTTGAATTTTTATTATTGATTATTATCTTTTTTTCACAATTAGTAAAATTATAAAAAACAATTAACTCGAAATTAACATAAAGACTTTACATAGGCCCAAAATGGAGATACTAGAGGACATAAGAAATCTTTGAAGTCTTAGTAGGGAGGAAATCAATAAGCTTGTTGTATTAGCATAAAACAAATACTGTTTAATAAGGAAAAACAAATTGATATGAAAGAACAAAACCAAATTGTTGCCAATCTCTTTAACCACCCTCAAGCTTATTTAAATCTTAATAAAAATGTATTTAAGCATAACAAGATAAGAATACCATGAAATGAATTCCTACGGTACACTTGTTACACTGGTTAATCTTGTTGATTGACTTAAGAAAGTCCTTGGATATTTAATGAACAATCATGAGAGTAAATACATTTAACGCTGATAGTTGGAATGAAAATTCTTGTTGACCATAAATGGAATATATGAGTGAGAGAAGAATATAATCTTCAATAGAAGTTATATCAATTAAATAGCCCAATAAATGCAAAGAAATGAATCTAGTAGAATCGGAAAAATATAAAGAAATGACACCTCTTTGGGTAGCAATGTTCCTTTTATTCTTCTAAAGAGATGCTTAAATATCCACCTCATGATTCTTTAGTCCATTCCTAGTGGTTGTAGGTTTGCTAGGGATTTGGAGAGCATTATGATCTGTTCTCTTCTCTCTGGAATTCATCCACGCATCTCACTTTTGGAATAAATTCATGTGTGTTCATTATATGACATTTCTCGCCACCAAAGAATGACTTGGTCATTTTCTGGTTATATTGTTTGCTTGGAAAGTGGTATGAAGCATTGATTTTTCTTAGGATTTCTTTTGGCTATGACCTGTACATGCTTACAATACTGATATTTGATGGTCAATAACAAAACTTTAACCTTTAAGCTGGTGACAATGTCCAATTGTATCATAAAGTTAACCTGTAACAACATGAGGCAATTGTAAAGTTAATTGTTGTTGTAGTTTGACTAATGTATCTATTTGAATTTGAGTTGTTCGATGCAATAGAATTACCCTTGGGGTTCGACCCAATGCCTGCCATGGATTAATGGAGTGGTCTTGGCTTGCCTCTACCTTTGCCTCTGGCTGAGTTTAGTGGTCATGAGTGGGGAGCTAGAATCGCAAGAGCAAGTCTGGTTCCTCTAATTATCCAAAAATATGAGGTAATTGAAGAGAATGTTTTAGTGGCAGATGAGGATGAATTAAGCCGAAAAACGAGGGATTAGAGACCTTGAGTATGCAGAGCTTGAAATTCTGAAATTAAGGGAGTGCAAACCTTGAAAACGACTTGGAGAGGAGGTTTATGGCATAGACCCATACACAAATAATCATTTGGTTGATCTCATACAACGCAACACAATAATTGCTCCGATGAGTGGGTGGGTTGCCATAAGATTCATAGCTGACAATATGTGTGTGTGTGTGTGTGTGTGTGTGTGTGTGTGTGTGTGTGTGTGTTTCATTTGACTTCCATCCTATTATATTCATTAGTATATTGTAGTTTAATATAGGAGTCAATTATTGTGCTTTGGATTGGAATGTGGTTTTTGCACTGCCATTTAGACGACCATTCAATGTGGGATAGTGTTTATTAAATTGTGTTCACTCTATGCAACCATCCAACTCTACATACTAAGCGCTGGAAGGGAGCCCCAAGTCCACTCATCAACAACAAGTCACAAGTGAGCCCATATGTAGGGAAAATCATGTTCATGAGAGAATGAGCACATGAATTGTGATCTTGTGAGCGTCAAGTCACAAGTGAACCCGTGAATGATCCTATCAGAGAATGGGTAACTAGGGCATTGACCAGGCCCTTGAATTCATTGTTTATAACTGGAAAATCAACCCACAAGCCCAAAAATAAGTCCACCAGTATGTGTTTACAAAAACAAAAGACTTAACTAAATTTAATATAAAAAAATTATGTTAGGTATGTAATGGATGGCCTCCATAGCCTTATAGTCCGCAACCAAGTAGAAAAACCAGGCAAATCCTTGAGCCCACAACATGAGGGGGAGGTTAGTGGTTGATGTTGGTAGTTGATGAAGTTATTGTGCTCCTAGAAGAAAGGTTTGAATAGACCTTATCAATTTTACATGATCTAACATGGGAAAGGTAGGTCAATCTATGCCTCCCAATCACATCACTACTTGCTTTCTGGGCACCAAATTCCCATGACTCATTTGTCATGACCTACACCCTTTTGTCACCTTATGTTTCTTTGTAAATAAAAAAACATTTAATTCCAGTCCTTCACCGACATCTAGCCTATCCTATATAGTTACTGACTCAATGAACTGCTTGAAGGAATGACTAGAAAAGGTGCTTGCAATTTTGACAATTAGTTCGGAGTCATAGAAAAGTGAAGCAATCATGTTGGGTAAGATATGGGATGACATTCTTGGAGGTCCAAAACCAGACAATGGCCTCAATAGGCTTCGCAAAAATTCCAATTTCAACACTTCCCATGGAGCAGGTTAACCATCTTTCATCTATTATTATATATATTTGTTGTAATTGGTAGCACTAGTAAGCAATAACTTATTATTGGGTGTTTTAGTTACGTGATTTTGACGAGATGAGTGTAGCAGAAGCCAATGAAGGAAATGGAAATGGAAATCCTTCTAACTTCAATATTCAATGCTCACTCTCCATGGAAATCTCTACGATTCTATGATCTTCACCAACTACAATCTCTTATGCATATGCTTCCTATGATTCATTCCTAGCTGAATGTTTTGACCTACTTTTGTATGCTTGAGTAGCTTCCACGTGCATCATGAATGCATTAAATCTTCTGTGAAGTTTGGTACATCAATGGATAGAATCATATATAAATGAATTTTTTATCTACTCTGCAAGATCAGGAGAATGTATGGAGAAGTGTGTTCAAACAAGGGAGTAACGTCAATACCAAGACAATTGGAGATCTCAAAAATTCGATAAAGTCAAATAAATTCTCCCATGCAACGTCTGGATAATAATGCTGCTTTTGAAGTTTCTGAAAAGGATGAAGTGATGACAACGATAAAGAGGCATCTTCCAATACTTCTTGTTGAGATTCACAAGGAGATCAATATTCTTAGAGAATATTTTTTTGAAGAATTCAATTGAAAGGCAATGTCTTCTATGCTAGTTTCTATTCACAAAGTTATGGTTTGATTGGAAAATACATATGAACTTCCAGAGAGTGATTACTCTCTTGTTACTAAATGATTCTATTAATTATGAATTTAAGGCAGTGCGTGAGACCCCTTTGCTTGAGTACTTGGATGTGAGTTTCATTAGAATATTGTAATGAATTATGGACTATTATCAATTTTGTTTCTTGATCATTTAATAGGAACGTTACGTCATATAAATACTAAGGAGTTCCTTCCTATATTTAATAGTGTTAATGGATGCTCCATAAAAAGCATTTTTAGTTGAATGCTATTATTTAGCGTCTATTTTTATTTTATGGTTTAAGCATAAATATGTATTGCACTTGCACAAGGAATTTACAACATACTCAGTTCTTGTAGGTGTTTTCTTCTATTGTTTAAGAATAAATATCTATTGCATAGATATGTATTGCACTTGCACAAGGAATTTTGCTAGTTATTTATTCAACTACTACTTATTTAGCTAAGAATTAAATCTAGTAGGTCTTGCAGGGAAAACACTTGACCTCCTCTTGTAGGAAAGAGTTGTTGATGTTGACTTCTATCAATTTCTCATTACTTTGTGCAAATAACTCTTCTTTTTAGTTAATAACTTCTTCTCGTTCATTTGTTCTTCCCACAGGTAGGTGTCAACGTCAGGGACATTGCCACCTCGTGGCTCTTGTATTGATAAGTAATTAGAGTTTTGGGAGATATGTGAAAGCAAAAATGAGCAACGTGCAACAATTTGTTTTGGGGGATTTGATCTCAAGGAAGGGGGACATATTTTTGGATAGCCTCTCCCAAGGTAGAGTCAATCCCATTATGATTGTTTTCTATGATGGGTGGGCCATATTATGTGTTCAACTGATCTTGGTAGTAAGTTCTCATTGTATGCCACTTTAGCATAAGCACATATGAGTAAAATTGTTAAGAGGGTATTGATAAGATTAGTTAGTTAGTTTTAAATATTAAATATTGTGTAATAATTGGATAAGCTTCAAGACTAAAAGTTGTTTCCTAAATACTAAATAAAAGAATGTGGAAATTGTGTAAGCGATGTTTCCAACCAAAAGAATGACATTTATGGCTAATGGTGTATTGATGTGGGTGCCTTCTCGTTCATCTAAAGTAGGATGATATGTTTTGCACAAGCTTAATGGGAAATATACTTGTTATTAAGTTATGGAACATAATTTATTACAAAAATAGAAATGGTTATGTTTAGAAAATACTATTAAAGGAATACATGTCATGATTATACCACTAACTATAACAATTATATTTAGGGGAATTATTCACAAAGAAATAGTTTATTGATTGTAAAAGGAAGGTTATTGATGTGGATTGAAGGTACTCATTATGCATCATTAGTCATAGCCATAGGCACTCAATTGGTATGCAACTCAGTAGTTAATAACATTATGTCTCCAATCTATATAAGACCTCAAGTATTACATGTTAGTGGATTAGATTGTATGTTTAAGCATATATATAAATGAAATATTATTGCAATTTAATTGGCTATAATGATTCATCAATCATTACAACTAACTTGTTTGGTTGATTAAGACATAGTTAAAGGAAAACGTTTTTACCCCTTATCTTGAAGGTCGATTGAGGGTATTGGATATGTTACAAGTGGTATTGTAGCAAGTTAATGACACTATGGTCTAATGGACTCACATACGTATAGGTATGTTGTGAACTTTGTGAAGTAAAAAAATTTGAATGCAAGTTATGTGCATCAAATGTTTACCTTTTTTGACATGCATGGCTTAAGTTGGTTGATGAGTGTGTTTTATTGAGCATAGAAAACATAGATTAGATGGTTCTGACTGATAATCAAAGCACGTAAAGCATCTCAGAGACTTGAATGTGCGATAGGAATGAGTTTGTAAATATGTTGTAAATATTTGTTGGGTGAAGCATATAATTTTTAGAATTCTAAGGTAATGATTGACATGAATACTTTCTTGTATGAGTAGAAATTCATGGTAGCAAAGATGTAAGTCCACAAAGAAGAAATAATCATCTTATGATAAATAATTCTATAAACAATCATGAATGAACCATAAGTGTAACTAACATGAAACTGTGGAAGAGGAATTCAGTGCATCTACAAAATTTGTATGATGTAGTTGACTTTCTTAGGCAAATAAATGTGTAAAAATGGTTGAATGTATAATGTTGAAAGTACAATGAAAATTGATGTGTTGAAGTAAGAGTAAATATAACTATTCTATAAAAAAAACATGACTTAAGTAATTACTTAGAATGTTTAATTTATTGATCATAGACTAAGGGAAATCATGGATAATGGCATAAAAGGATTCCAGAAACTTGACATGATTAGTTGAATGCATCATGGGTATAGAGGTTTACTTGGTCATAAGGATTTTGAGAAATTATTGATATGTTTCTTTTTGCATATGTGTTGAAACAATTGTTACACTATGTGTTATAAACAACTACGTCTTAAGTCATAAATTTTAAGAAAGATATGCAAAAGAAAATGAATGGACTATGACAATAGTATGATGTATTTGTAATGCATATTGGATTTCTTAAGAATTTAGGTGATTGAAACTTTTGAATGCATAAAGTAATATGCAAGTTTAAGTATAATTCAATGTAATTATGCTTGAAAATTTAAGTGCACAATGAGTCACCTATGAGTTTTGGTTATTGAATATATTGTATGAAATGATGTATGAAGAGAAGATATGATGTAGTAAAGCGAGTGGTAAAAGTCTAATATGTATTCAGTCCCATGAATTATGCTTAAAGTGAAAGTTAGTGTAATATACATGAAAGTATAGTTATTACTATGTTTGTCGAAAAAGTATTGCATTAGGATTATGGATGAGAATATTTGTTGTAGCAAGAGTTTAGGTGCAATCAAAATAGAAACTTGTTGATATATTTTATGTCTTGCATTATGTTGAAAAAATAGATTATGATACAAATAACTTATGGTACGAAATTGTGAGTGAAGCATGCAGGTGCACATGGGTGCAAGAAGCTTCACCAAGCTTAAGTAAATGGAAAGCAATACATGAGGTAACTTCCAATATGACTTGTGATTTAATGACCATTTTTGAAAAGATGACATGCTGCTATTAACAATTGAACAAATGATAGTAAATTACATGAATGGTTAATATATTTTTAAGAAATTGAGTAGGAAACAAGGGAATAAATTAGAAATTCTATTGAACCACTAGAAAGAAGTGAATGTAACATTTTGAGAATGTTAAGTAGAATAGATGGAAAATGTATGTTAAAATAAATTGATTTGGGAAATCAATAATTGCTGGAATGGTTTACCCTTGTTTTGAAAGATAGTAGAAGTATCAAGTTATGAAATTAATAATATTATGTTTAGCATATTTGATGCGTAGTATTGTTAACCAAGTTTCATAGGACTTAGATATACATTCCTTGATGTTGAGTCGGAGGGATTTGAAGCATCAATATGAGTTACCTTTATTATGTTGGTTTGATGTTGAGTCAAAGGAATCTGGAGCATCAAGATTGTTTAAGAGTTACTATTATTGATTTGATGTTGAGTTGGTGAGCTTTGGAGCATTGATATGGTTTGGAATTATTATGTTGATTTGAGGTTGAGCTTGTGGGATCTAGAGTATCGAGATTATTTAGATTTATTAAGTGTTTGGATTTGATGTTGAGTTGGTAGGATCTGAAACATCAAGTATAATTAATAATGTGATAATCATGTGCTTTAATGATCTTGAACTAGTAGGCTCTGAAGAATCAAGTATAATTATCAATGTGATTATTATGATATTTTCTTTTATTCAATGGTTCTTTTTGAAAAGTAGTAGTTATATGTCATTGTGACTGACAATGCTTTAAGGTTATTGTAGGTAATGGGTTATGACATTTCCAATAAGACCATAACTTAAGAACAAAATGAGAACTTATGAAACCTGCAATAAGAAGATTAAACTTAATACAAACAAAGACAATTCAAATAAAGAATTTTGAAACCTTTGAGATAATCATGGGGGATTCCCTAGGTTATAGGGCTCTTGAACTTTTAAGAAATATTTTCTACACACAAAAACACTCTTTATATTAAGAATTAACTAACTCATGGAAATAAAGAATAGATTGGATAATAAAAACATGTGTCTAAGAAAGAGAACTAAAATTGAATAAAAGCCTTTCCCAAAAATAAAAGTGGCAAAGAGTGGACATTACAGTGGATAATCATCCCTTAGTACACTAGAGGGTTGAGTTGTAGGTCCTTGGGTACTTAGTATTACCATGGTATAGTATATGGATAGTACGGGAATGACTTTGTAAAAAGGGGGGATTTTATTATTGTACTCGACATAGAGCTTGTTAAACACCTTATGGCTACTATGCATTAGTAACAAGGATAGAAAATAACCTTGAAAACATTACCAGGTTTACCACAAAAAGGTAAGAATCTTAAAAAAATATCATTCTTGTTTGAATGATTTGATGTAGTACTTTGTATACTATGAGTATCGAGTGTACTCTCAAAACTTGGTGTGATAATTTCTTGTATTGAATGAATTTCTAAAATTGTTGGTGTGCTATGAGTACTTTGTGTTGAGTTTGTTGTTGAGCTTGTTGGATTTGGAGCACCTAAACTACTTAATACTCACTATGATATTTGAGTTTAGTGTTGGTCTTGTTGGATCTAGTGCACCTAAACTACTTACATTCATTATGATGTGATTTAGTGTTACGCTTGTAGGCTCTAGAGCACCTAGATTTATTTAACATGAATGATTTATTTAATTACTTGGTGTACTCTTAGCACTAGGTGTGCTATTTTGTAACATTGGTTGTGTTACCACCTTGAATAACATAGGTAGGTGAAATGACAAGGAAGGGTATTGTCCTCGTGTTGGGTGAGTTATGAACAATATGAACACTACGTGTTTTTAGATTTTGCTTATAAGCATGTCATTATCATGTTATGTTTACTCTATGCTCATGTGATGAGAGTTGAAATGATTGATTTATGAGGAAAATAAAGTTGAAATTGATTAAAATTACTTGGGAAGAAGTACTACAATACACGAGGTATGGATGAGGATAGTATAGGTGGAAAAGTTATTTTCCATGAAAAGAATTTTGTGAATATGTTTTGTTAGATCATTATTTATATATATTTCATGTATGATTGATAAGTATTGCAGGTGCAGGACTATTACAAAGTGAAGCTTTGTAATTCCATTGAACTCGAAAAGAGTTGCTATGGAAAGGAAACAATAAGATGTTGCAAGGAAAATTATGCTTTATGTTCCTCTTGATTTTAAACTATAAGGTGTATGCATATGTATTATGCTAAAATTATAGAAATATTTTTTTATTGCTTTTGTAAATTACAGGTTTGAGAAGCAAGAAATATTGAAGGAATTTAAGCAGAGCTACCAAACTAGGCAAATAAAAATGAAAAATGTAAATTGCAAAGAAAAATTAAAGATAAAAATATATTTTTGGAGGGTACGACCAATGAGGATGGTGTTATTATTAAGTGGGGGAGGATGTAATATCCATTTTATAACAACCCTCGATGGGGTCTGACGAAAACAAGTGACATGCATACATATAAATAAAGTTAGATATGATAAAGAAGTTAAGAACATATATTTTTTTTCACTTTTTTAAAGTCATTTACAAAGTAGGTAAGGATATATGACATTAAGAATCATAAACCAATTCACATAAATCCATTGAATTAAACTATTCCATTTTCATGTACAACATTTAACAAATTCAAATAACTTTGAAATACATGTTCATATTGCTAGTTGTTTTTCGTTTGAGGACAAGGCCGAAGATTGTTTTTTTATGAATCCATTGCAGTTTCTGTCGTTGGATTTCTAATCATGCAAGATCCACCATTTTCCTCCCTACCATACCCTAACAGGTACTTTACTTCCCTCGAGAGCCCCGAACTCAATGAGGCTGACAATACTTTGCTAACAATGGATGTACGACACTAGGATGCTGCTAGGAAGATCCCAACGTCACTCACGTCGTACTGAACCACACTCTTCCACAATCACCTAAGATCCACCCAAAGGGTTCGAGATCCAAACTATGGCAGGACCGAAGAAGAAGAAGAAGAAGAAGATAGACCAAGCTCCCTCTTCCTTCCTTTTCTTTATCTTTTATTAACCATTTCGTTACATGCATCCCATGCGCCACTTTCAATTAAATTTTTAGTTTACTTTAATTAATTAATTGATTTATTTTATTTACCAACTCACTTTTTAGTTATCTTTAGTTCTTTTATTCTTTCCCGATTAGTTAGGATTTCACTTTAGTTCAAGTTCTTTAAGTTACTCTATTAACTGATTTCTTAATTTAGTTTTATTTCAGTTTATTTATCCTTATTTATTTATTTATTTATTAGTTTATTAGTTTATTTATTGTTTATTTCTTTGTTTATTATTTATTATTTAATTATTTTTACTTAAAGTTATTTATTATCAATTTATTATTTCCCTTAATTAAATTAGATGTTTATTACCACTACATTCTCGTCATGACCTGAATTATCAAGGTGTTATGCTCCCAACATGCCCTTCTGACAATTCTCATAGGTGAGGAGTTGGTTGTGATGACTGGTCCGATGTTACCTCAATTCACCTACCCTAGTAGGAGCCAGGTGGTTCTTAGGGATTAAGGGTGAATCCTTATTGTGTTCCCCCGAAATAATAGTCTTCGTGAGAGACCAACTCACGGCCTACCCTCAAGTCACATGCATCTGATGAACTGGATTTTTTCTCACTCTATTCAAAGTTCATCACGTTGTCTAATTTCCTAGCCTTACAAGTATAATTTTTTAGCCACGTCACATGATGTGGAATGATTCCCAATCACAATCCCATCATCTGCACATAAAACAACTCATGCATCAAATCTCATAAATAAGATTTCAGCTATAACAAAAACATAAATCGACTTCAACTGTCGAGGTTTCCTGGTTCATCCACAGTGCATGCATGCCAGTGCATCAAACACATCACAATTCAATCATGTTATATACAAGACTGATATCACCTTCCATAGTTGTCAACTCAGCTAGAGTCTTTGAATATCGATGTTTTCTTACGTTTCATGTACCTTCCTTTATTGTCACACTTGACAGACCATCAACGTACATGCTACATAGATTTTTTCAAAACATTATACAATTTTAATCCTTGCTGATAAATTTACATGATTTTTCATTCACAATTAAAATAATAATATAACTGCATACATAATTTCCCAAATGTTGGCATTATTTTCATAATCATAATTTACTCAAAAATATGTCAGATGATCCTTCTTAGGTCATATCCCATCAATAATTCATTGCTTCACAAAATTCCAGGTCATTCGAAACCAAATGCCCTCAAAATACCTCCATACAAAGTTTTAGATCCCAAAATAATAAATAGACGAGTCATTCATCATAGAATTCCCTCAAGTAATAGTTATTCTTATATCAAGAGTTAGGGGAAAAACAGGGTGTTACATACACTCCCACTTTAGGAAATTTCATCCTGAAGTTCTTGAATAAGTATGGATTTTTTAATGTATTTCCAGTGTGTCCTCCAAGGTCATAGTATCGGGACTATATCTATTCTTGATATTATATCCTCATACATGAATCATGCCATGCTAGTTTACATAGAGACACTAACCATGATACCTTAGTATTGAGTCCTCTTTTCTATTTATACATAATGATTTCATTCAATTACTTTTCCTATCTCTAAGTGGGGCATTACATACTCCCCCTCTTTAGGAAACTTCATCTTGAAGTTAATTTTTATCGTATATTTAATGGTAGTTTTTCTTTCTCTTCACATTCAAGACTTTATCCCATTCTGTTATATTTTTATTGAATGATCACTCCCATAAGCACTAGATATGCTACATCATTGAATTTATGTTCCAAACAATAAGGTTCCAACACACATTCTTTAATTCAATAGTAATTTCACATAATGTACTAAATCCAATCATACTTTAAATAATTTCCAATATGACCTAGGTTTTCAACACCTCCTGGTCTCGCATGAGGATTTGTGATATCTAAATTAACTACAATGTATATAGTATAAATAATCAACCAACTTTTAGCACATCCAAAGGTAAGTAATATTTCAAATCTATGTGGCTATCATCTCTTCCAAGGAGAGAAGGTATACACTTCTTAATATAATATAGATTAGTAAGTTACTATTACGAATTTTCAAATCAATAACGTCTATTACATAGTCAACAATCAATGCCTACATTACTCATCACGGGCTTAAGGCTTCCTCCAAACCCATATATATTAATAAATTTAACTCTCAATTTAGATATGATTCCAACATGTTGGGATTCAGTGATTTAGATGATGATATTAAATTTAATTTCCTAGTCATATATTTAGTATCATTATTCCCAAGTCAATGAGCTCATTATGTCCTTACCACATTTAATCATTTTCATGGTCATGTGACCACTTCAGTAAGCTTCCCAAATCACATTTTGTGTGCCTCATTAGTCTCATTGAGTCTTGTCTTGAGGACTAGACATCGTTGAGATCCACCATGTCAAGTAGTTATCCTAAATGCATTCATCTAGTCATGTGGATAGTCCCCATACTTCGTTTGAGAAAATCGTCTTCAATTGACCCTTTCGATGGATTTTTCGAGTTCATTTCCTCATTTCCCTATCATGGTTAAATTAAATTTTGTGGTCTTTAGTATCCATAAATCATGTTCCTATAATGTAAAACCAATATCCCCGAGTTCATTTCATCTTATCGGTCACATTGATATCTCATTTTTCAAATTCCAAGCCTATTTCACTCTTTTGATAACTATCAAAATCTCGACAAAGGAGCATTTGGTGTCTTGTCATTTAAAATTGATTATTTTCTCGTCTTTTAACTAATTCTCCAAATTCATCCATTTGTCATTGATCTTAATACGACTAAGCTTAGAAACTAGAAATTCTCCTCTTGAAGTTAACTTTATTTTGAAGTTAACATAAAACATATATTTTGATGTGCTAATACTTAAGTTTTTCTTCATCATTTCGATCTTGAGTAACTTATTGAATCTGATAATGTTAATTAGAGACACATGCCAAAACATCTTTATAAATACAAGTATACCCTTAGTTAATACTAACAACTTTATGTTAGTTTGACATTTTCTCCCATATATTTTAGATTCATAAATCCATATATAAAAATATTATAGGTCTATCAAGTGACCTTGATATTATCTCAAGTATAAATATCTTGTACTAAGAATGTAGTTAGGTTCATCATAATTGATTAAAATCCTTTAACATCACCATTTGAATATACCAATGAATAAAAGGTATGGCATTCCATATGTTTATATTTGCATAACACCATACTAGGGTAACCTAGCATATCATGTTATGTATATCTATGCATGGACCTTNTATATATATATTCAAAGAAGTGTCTACTAAATTTTATATATAAACATGGACTATAAAAATAATAATATTTGTATTTATAAATCTGATCTAATATCTCAATACTTATAAATTAAATATAAATATGCATATCTATTAACTCTCATCTACAAAAATTAAGCATACAATTATTTAAGCATTCAAACTTTTAATTACATATACAACATTTTAAACTATATCTTCTAAACTCTTTCTTTATAAAA
Source organism: Pseudotsuga menziesii (assembly GCA_001517045.1). NCBI lineage: Eukaryota > Viridiplantae > Streptophyta > Pinopsida > Pinales > Pinaceae > Pseudotsuga > Pseudotsuga menziesii. The sequence continues at coordinate 378,780 of LPNX010081818.1, read as the reverse complement.
TGTCATTTTATAACTCCAACTTATTCCATTGGCATTATTATAAAATGGCATTGTTATCTCCCCTTCAATAACAATACTTAAGCTTTTATTTACAAATCCTTTTCTAATTCACATGTGAAACATTCCTACTAGCCATAGATTCATTCTTGCTAACTAATCAATATTAATTACATTTTACAACTTCATATACCTATATGCCTATATAGAACATATATTTCAACATATTTCATTCTATTCCAAACAAATAAATGCATAGGACCATCAAAACTCTCTACGTTACTTTTTTTAGAAGAAAAAATACTGACCTTGTTATTCATTAATGAATCAAAGGACATCTGATATACATCCCGACTATTGGGGCACTTCATGCATCACAAAGACAATGCTCCATAATACATATAGCCAGAACCAGTCTCACATGTTTGAGTAAGCAATGGGGAGGGAAAGCAGAATCGTCACTCTGATAAACTGAAGATATTCCAACGAAAGAAAGACATGACCCTGAAACAAGATATCTCCTGATCATGACCTACCCATCAATCATACATATCGAGGAGACAAAGTTGTGCAGTGTTGAAATCAAAATAAACTCACTCCATAAAGACTATCAAATCCATAATAGGGTGTTGAAAAAAAAGGAGTATTTCTTCTGCACCATGCTCAAAAGAGTTGAAATGTATCAGTCATGAAAAAATTGCCATCAAAAAACTCAAAGAAGGATCCATAACCAGGAGTCAAAGTTTGGGTTTTTTTTATAACCTGTTTGCAAGATTATTGTGTTCTTGATATGTATGTTTGAAGGTCAGGGATGAAAAGCAAGACATCGGTATTCTGGTGTCCATGCACCAGTGACTCAAATCTGGAGGATCTAGTGATGCTTGAAAATTTTCTGAATTTATGATAACTGTTGAATCTCCAAAAATATTCAATAATGGGATTAACATAATGTTTGCCACAGTCAGCAAAGCCCATAATGCCAAAAGTTCTTCTTTTGTATTTCTGCAAAAACCTACTCCCATTGCAAACTCAAAAGTGTGAGACTCATTTAGAGCCAGAAAGAAACTCGCTACACCCTTATAATCGGCAGCTGCCCCATCAAAAAATCCATAGGGATAAACTATAGTTGGGCCAGGTCCAGCAGTCTTGAGTTTTTTTATTTTTATTTTTTCCACTGGGTACAGTTGAGTGAAGTATCCAATTAGGTGAGCCATGCTAAGGACTGATGGAATCTTCCCTTCATATAAGCATAGGTTGCATCCTTTCCAAATGAACCCTAGAATAAAGAAAGGTAGATAGCTACAAACCGAGTGTCGTGCATACTTTGCAAACCAACATTCCAAGAAAGATCTGAGGGAGCAGTTATGAGTAGGAGGCTAATAATGATATCTTTCACACAGGCTGGAATGCACTGATTTAATGAAGGAGCAAGTAAAAAACAAATGCTAGACAGAATCCTCACCTAACTTACAAAGTGCACAGATACGAGGCCCGATCCAACCCTTTTTCTTAATATTTTACCAAGTGAGTATCCTATTTTCTAAGGCCAGCCAAAAGAAGAAACGAATCTTCAAAGGTATTTTGCAGCACCAGAGATTGGAAATAACCTTGTCACAGGTCAAGGGAGAGGAGGATTTAACAATCAGATCGTAAACCAATGCCGCTGAAACATTTCCATTATGTTTATTATGTGCCCATACTAAAGAATCTGCTGCATTATTGAGACAGATTCTTCCTTGTTCCAGACCCCTAGTATAATCATCTCAAGCTTCTTTCCAGTCACCACCGATATCCATCTCCTCATCTGTGTACCAGTATCCATGGGATCAAGGTAAAGAATTATGTGCCTGGTGCAAAGAAATGATACCATAATCCATAAGATAGTCCCGAAGATTGACTGGGAGATCAGAGGTGGAAGTAGTGCCAATAATCGGGTCAGCTATGACAAGGTCATCCTATTCATTTCCCACATGCCAAGCCAGGCATTTTCTGGGCCAAGAGAAGGTATTCAGAAACCCATTCCAGAAAATGGAAGAACCTCGAACAGCAAAATTTTTATCCCCAAGCCACGACACCACTGTTCCATTTTTAGATATTTACTAAGAATGACCTGGTGCCAGAGGCTGTTGCCATGAAGGACTAGCCAGAGGTTTTTTAGTCTCAGAGCAATACTGAACTAGGTTAGGTTTTTAATACCCCAGCCATCTGCGTCTTTTGGCCACGAAAGGTGTTGTCAGTTCACTAGGTGGTATTTGTTCTTATCCCTCATGGACCCCCAAAGAAATGCAAATATTAGCTTCCTGAGCCTGACCAGAATAGAAACAGATAATGGAACTAGTGCCAACCAATAAATGGGCATGCCTGATAAAACGACTCGAATAAGTACCAGTCTTCCTCCCAATGAGAGGCATTTATGAGTCTAGTGTTTTATCCTTCTTTCAAAGTTTTGAACCAGCCATAACCAATCTTTCACCTTATACCCCAGTGGTTTGATGAAATATCCGAGATACTTCAATCCTTTTGTAATATGTTCCATCTTGTATGGTAAGGCCCAGGATATACTGAGTAGAGGACCCTTTTCAATGTTGTTGAAGAGAAACCCAGATTTTTCCACACTGATGCACATTCCAGAAGCCTTGCAAACAGTGTCCAAAATGACCTCAAAATCCAATCATTCAGCAATAGTTCCGGTACCCAAAAGTATCACATCATCCACAAATAAGAGGTGTGTTAAAGCAAGGGCTGATGAAATTTTTATACCTTTGATTAGAAGATTTTCCTTTGCATCCTTAATCAATAAACTGAAGCCTTCAATGATGAGATTGAACAAAAGGGGAGATAAGGGGCAACCTTTCCTTAATCCCCTAGAGGCATTGAAAATTTTTGAATGGGTTCCATTCACCAGCACACCAAATTTTGCTGAAGATAGGAATCCCATTATCCAATTAACCCCCAAAAGTGGAACCCCAATATGAAGCAGAATGAGTCTGAGAAAAGACCAGTTAACCCTATCAAAGGATTTTACAAAGTATACCTTGAGGATAAGGGCACATTTATTTTTTTCCTTGAGAGTATGGAGAATCTCCTGAGTGATACCTATGGGCTCGACTATTTTCCTTTTCTTGAGAAACCCAAATTGCTCGTGTGATATATGGGCTTCCAAGTGAGGCTTTAATCTAAGGACAATCATTTTTGTAATGAGCTTGTAAACCAAGTTACATAGAGAAATGGGTCTAAAATCAACAAAGGATATAGGTTTGTCCTTCTTGGGAATCAGGGCAAGGAAGGTAGAATTTAGGGAGGGAGTGATCCTACTAGAGAGCCTAGAGCATTCCATTGCTTCCAGTAGATCCCCACCCATCAGATCAAATAAATCAAGAAAAAATTCCATGGACAACCATCCGGCCTAGGACTTTTGTCCTTTTTGAAATATTTTAGAGCCCGCTCTATCTCCCCTATGGAAACTTCCTCATTAAAGCATTCGGCCTCCTCATCAGAGAGTATAGAAGGGAAAAACATGATAACTTTAAGCTGAGCCAAAATACTAGTCTGATTGTCATCTTTAAAAATCTGGGAGAAATTTCTGATAGCCAAATTCTTCAGGCCATCCTCATCTTCCACCCAGTCCCCCTCCTCATATTTTAAAGCCCATATATCATTCTAATTTCTACGACCTGATGCAATAGTGTGAAAATATTTTGTATTTGCATCACCTTGTATTGCCCAGAGGGATCTACTCTTCAGCTGCCAGGTAAGCAGTTTATGTGCCATAATGCTTTTCTTCTTCATTCTGAGCTCATTTCGAGTCTTCTGATTTTCTTGTGTAAGAATTCCCAAGGAGGTGGATGTCAGAAGAGTACTAACATCTTCATCCAAGCTGAGAGAATCCTTTTCCATTTCAGCTATTTTTTGTTTGATCCAAGTCTTTACTTCACCTTTGAGCAGTCTGAGCTTGTGTGAAAGTAAACCCATGTGATCATCTACTTCAGTGGGCATCAGAATGGGCCAAACTCTCTTAACCAAAAGAGTAAAATCCGGGTCCAAAATCCAAGATCTGTTAAACTTGAAGGGATAGTTATGGGCCCCCTCCCTCATCTTCCATTCAAGACAAATGGGGAAATGGTCTGAGACATCCGAGGGGTGTGCCCAAACCTGATGCCTATTAAGTTTAGGGATCAAAGAGGATGATAAAAATGAAATGGTATAGCCTCTTACTGATCCCTTCATCCCCAGTCCTCCCATTTATCCAAGTAGGACCTGCATACGAAGGGGCAATATCAACTAGGTCGACAGAGGAAAAAAGATGTTTGAAGTGTGGCCCAGTAGGATCAATTGAATATTTTTTCCCCTAGATATCAGCTGCATTCAGGGTAAGGTTTAAGTCACCTGCACGAATCAGATTTGGAATATTAAGCAGACCTCCAATCAATGCATTATTCCAACAAAACTCCCTGTTGCGATAAGGGCCATAGCAGTTGAGGATCGCAAAGGGTGACAAGGTACCACAGAATCTAGTCTTGATTAGTATGCCAACAACATTATCAAAGGCTTGGCATGTGACAAAAAGAGGGCTCCAGGTAGTGAGAAAACCCCCCGAGAGGCCCGAGGCACTCGTGGCATAGAATTCCCAGTTTGGCATGAGTTTAAAGAAAGCAAGGAGGGACGAGTATGTATTGCACATAGTTTCTTGAAACATAATCAAATCAGGAGAAAGCGAGAGAAGAAGCATGCAGAGGCAACTTTGTTTGGTCGTGCCACCCAAACCACGAACATTGAGAGATAAAATCAACGTTAAGGAACATTTGACTAGGGAGATGATTCTCTACGTCCCCGTGAAGGATTTCCTAAGATACCACGCACGACATTTTTTATACGCAAATAAAGAGGGATAAAAGGAGGGTTGAAAAAAGGCTCTATCCCAAGCGGGTGCAAATTTTCTTTTTTCTTTTTCCTGACAATCACATTTTCAAAGCAAATTGATTTTAGTGGTAAGGTGGAGGGAGATATAGGGGTTTTTGCAAAGAAAATGGACATGGATTTTTGAAGGGAGGGGTCCGAGAAGGAAGGAGTCATAGAGGGGTTGTGAGACAAGGGGGATTGGGGATCTGAAGATACAGGACAAGGGAGAGGTGGAAAATCCTCGGAGGAGAATAAAGGAGGGGCATCCAAAGTAGTGGGGGAGATAGAGTCCAAGGGTGAGGGATCCAACGATTGTGGAGTCTTCATACAGGAAGGAGACTCAGAAGAAATTAACTAAGGAGAGGTAGAGAGTTGTGCCTGGAAAGGAGATTTGCTAAGGGATAAACCAACTTCAAAATCATCTAAATCCTTAAGCTCTAAGTCCGAAACCTCACCAAAAAGGGAGAGAGCTTGACATTAAATACCTGTCTTCGGATGAGCCAGTGCGTTTTCTGTCAAGGGAGCATTGTGGAGCAATGGAGAAAGGGACCCATCCGTACTGGAGAAATTAGACCCCTGAAGGAGGAGAGGAAAGGTATTGTGCAAATGCCAAATATCATGACATCTTCTTCATTGAAAGGGTACATGCAAGTAATCCAAACGCTAAACGAAGAGTCGTTCCTTACAAAGGATTTCAACTTCTGTCGGGAGCCCAAAAGAAATGTCAAGTTCAACAAGCACCTTTGCCATCCTTTTGTAGAAAATGAGATGGTATTCCTCCTCAACAGTGACAAACCTGCCGATAGTATTGGCAATGCATTCAAGAATACCTTTTCTCCATAGTGGAAAGGGAAACAAGGGTAAAATAACCCAGAGATGGCACATTGTCACCCTTTCCCTCAAAGGGTCAAAGTGAATGTGCCACTTGCCCAATACAAAAGAACGCTTTCCAATTATCCATAGAGAATCCAAGATGACAGAAGCGTGTTCTTCTTCCAGAAACACGAAAACAATATATCCTTTTGAGACCAGACTAATGGTGGGTATATAAGTAAGAATCGGCTTCTAGTTCTCATTTTCCCATTTGACCTATTCCTTTTTACCCAAGTGACAATATTCAATCCTGCCTGCCATAGCTCGCATGCAGAGGGACTCAACACGATCCATATAGATGTCATGCCCAAGCAAAAAGCGATGCTTTCCCTCATGAGCTTTGATACCCTTAGTCTTCCTTCTTCTGTGCGAGTGTGAAGGATCCCGCGAACATCTCGCATTCTTTTCCATGTTAAACAACTATAAACAAAGACAAGTGAATAGGCCCGACAAGTGTCCTGACACACCTACCAACAGTAAACACTGGTCCACAAGAAGCCTATTTTGGGAAACCCTACAGGGCAGAGGGTACTCAATAGCCAAGAAGTAAAACAGACAAGACCCAAACCCACCGGGCCCCAAGCAGGTAGACCCCAAAAAGGGAAAAACCTGAAAGGAAGACAACCATTCACAGGATAAACGGGAAGAACCCCAAATTCCAATGCATTCAACAAATACAACAGACAGTGCCGACAAAAGGGTAAGGACCGTTCACAAAAGGGCCAAAAAGAACCTAACGACAGGAGAAATAAGGACAAACCCCCGAAGTCTCCAGATAATGAAAAAAACTCAAGTGCCAAAAAACAGAAGAGACCCAAGAAGTCAACCTCGTGAATTAAGAGACAGGGTGACGTGAACACTAAAAATAGAGCCTGGTGAGCAAGAAGCACCAAATACAATGTAAAACCCATGCAAGAGGAGAAACCAACATGACCCAAAAAAAACCACTAGAAAAATTCAAATAGAAGAAGAGCCTTCAGGGTCGGGTTGTAAAACAACAGTTAAAACCCCCTTCCCACTTTTTTGTACATGGTTGGTACTAGTCCCCCAGAATGGGGGAGGAAATCCATGTGGTAGACCGCTTGAGGGTTAATAGCGCGGTAACCAGACTGGTGACTGTAAATAAAAAAATAGATGCATGCCAGAAGCCACCACGAGATAGCAGTGAGCCACAACTCAAACCAAAAAAGACATATCAAACCAAACAAAGGGACCGGCAACTAGTAAGTGGGAGGTAATGACAATCCGCCCAATAAGCAAAAAATATTGCCAAGTGCATATCCAAACAGTTCCAAGGAAGCACAATTCTCTATGTTACTTGTTCATGCATTCTTTTAATTAATATGACGCACTATCTATTTCATCTATTTCAATCTCTTGTCTGCAAATTCACAACATTATCTTTTATGTTAGAATTGTTTATTTAGTGTCAGGGATATAATTTCGCCTTTTATCGAGGGGTTCATTAGTAACTAAGGATCTTGCTCCTGAAGTAAGTGAGGGTCATAACTCAACAACCAGAGTGCAATGAAAATGCCTATTCATGTGGGTGCGCTGATTCATGCCAATATTTCTAAGCAATTGCCAGGTCAGAGGTGACAAAGGATTAGTTCCCTTAATTAGATAAGATTGAAGGAAATATGTATATATATTATTTTTTATCTTATTTTTATGAAGTATTTATGGAGTTTTGAATGAATAACCTTAAGCTAAGAATGTCGTAACAATACACTTATTCACCATCTATTTTACACTCCACTATAATTTTTTTTTATCTTAATTACAATGCTCAATCAACCAAAGTTAATAACCATATTTTAAACTCTGAATAGTCAAGTTAGGTGGTTAGTGTGGAAAAATGGATGAATTATTCTCGCATTTATTGTGTGCATACATACAGTATGGAGATGTGATGCTTGAGCACAGGGAGTGTTTAGAACTTCCAAGTAAATGCATCATATAGGATTCCGTTCAGGGATCCAGACCAAAATTGCCTACTCCAATAACGAGCTACGGTTCTCACAATCTTGAGCTGTCCAATTTTAAAACAAGATTCAATTAAAGACATTTTGGAATTCCTTTTTAGTTTTGGATAAATTTTTCCCATTCCTTTAAAAAAATTTAAACAAGAAAACCTTTCTTTCATGGCATGGGAAACGCCCAGCCTTAATACACCTTTAATGTTTTAAACCTATGTTTCTATTTCTTTCGCATAAGCAACACCCAACCTTACACTTACCCAACAATCAAGGTTGGGAGAATCTTTTTTTTTTTTTTTTTTTTAGTTTACACCTAAAACATTTTTGAAGTAAACACTTTACCCAACATCAACTTTAATTCCATTTAAAATAATAATAAAACGTTTTTAGGGAAACATTTTACCTTGCATCAAGTTTTAAATCCATTTTACAGTAAAAATGTTTTTGAGGGAAACGATTTACCCAGGGCTACATTCTAGTTTTGGCATCCATTTTTCCTTCGACTAGCAAAGGAAATTCCCAACCAACATAACAAATTAAACGCAGTCTAGATGTGGGTCGTTCTTCCCCAAGGGATATACCCGATTTTAAACAATATGTAGAGTTTAAGTAAATATAAAGGAATATATTTATATCGAATGTACTTGAAATGAAATAGGATTAATATTTCTATTCTTTAATAGGAAGAAAAATAATGATTGATCAATTAGAAAACATACCCATTAAAATTGTTTCTAATAGGGAGGTATTGCTCAGATTCTTGCTCAGCTTCCAAATTATGGGCATATTCTTCAATTTATTCGTTCTCCCATATTTACTAGATAAAAGGTGATGTGTGTCTTTTCTCTAGGCTCATGCTCTTATTAGGGAAACAGAAGAACTTCCAATGAATCCTTTTATCTCAGTGTGTTTGATCAGTGGTACTCAGTTCTATGGCCATCACCAGAGTCATGTTTTCCTCCTCTTCTTATTATTCCTTGTAAGCAAGGAATTATGTAATTGCTTGTAGTCACGATATGTGATTTCAGTCTCAAAATAATTTTCATCATCGGAGGCAGTGAAGGATCCATAGCTCGGGAGATATTAAGGCACAAGAATGTCACAAAAGATGAACGATTCAACATCATAATAGGTGTTGGGCCCAGAAATGACCCCTTTGTTCCCACCTTTACCTACCTCTTTTTGCCTCATCTTATTTCATTATGTACACCAAACAAATGTTCTCCTTCACTTGATCCCTCAATTCATACAGGTATGATTAATTATTGTCTTATCTTATTAATACTTATGATTGTTGTAATCAAGACTCTATATCTTGAATTATGCTAACATATGGTGGTTTTATAAAGACAATTCGAGATGTAAAGGATACAGGTGTAGCTGGCTGAACATGCAAAGAGAGGGATGGACATTCATTGTTGAGATAACGCCATCCATTCCATCATCACCAAAGAAATATGTCAAAGGTTACTATTCCACGGAAGCTGTACAAAGGTGGTTGCAACAAGCTGCAGCAAATTTGGATGCAATCAATGGAGTATCTTCTAGATTGATCATGATTGTCATCACTGGCTTGAGTAACAGTAATCCTATATTTCTTGCTTCTATCTTGCCACAACTGTAACAGCTTATCATAATTGGGGCAGCCTGAAGATCAAAGATCTTCATTGCTGCCCGATATCAGTGGGTAGAAGTTATGATTGTAATTGTATAAATACTGGGAACTACTCCGAGCCAGGGGTTGGAAATTAATCGAATATATTGTATAAGTTGTGACACGTGTTGTGTGTTCATCTTGCCATTTTAATACAAGGATTTTGATTCTTCAAATCTTGGCGTTCTAACGTGTGCTACTTCCAACATCTCTGTGTGAAGGCTGGGCCCGCCTTCCCATAGGGATTACTGATTTAATTAGGTATTTTATTTATTATGTTGTGTGGTTTGAATCTTATGATAAATTCATTTATTTTACAGTAATCTGCAACGGCCATTGATTTATCATGTGTTCCTTTGAATGATCAGTAATTGCATCCTCTGTAAACTGCAGTGTTTTGGTGTGACAGTCGACTGTGTAGGTTAACTTTCTATTATGCAACTCTGTGATAGCTATGAGAGCCTTGTTCATCCCTAGTTCTTTTAATTTTTGTTTTTCTTATATCTTTGTAGTTCATTCCTTTACATTTGAAATTGTAGAACTTAATTCTTGCACTTTGAATTCCTAGATTAAGTTGAATCAAGATAGTTGAGATGGATCTTCAGATGGCTTGGTAATTGAGGATTTAGCTTTCTACAAAAGTAATCTAGATTTCTATTTCCTGAATCTTTTAATTCTAGATTAAGGATTGTAAGAAGGTATTTGTGATTGCATTCTTAAGAACGTAAGTTAGATTAAGTAGATCATGGGATGAGTTGGGCTGACGAGGAAAGTAGGGTAATTCATTTACAGCATTAGCTACTTAGTGTATAAAGCATATACAGTGCACATTATCCTTGAAATAAGAGACTTCCCTAGGTTGAAAATTTATATTGAACACTTTGTATGTTGGCTTTCATTAACTTGCATATAGGGTGCCCAACATTTTTGCGCTATTGTCGTCGAGGATAATTACTAGACACCATAGTAGTAGTATTCAGTAGTTACATCTGTTCATCTCTCTTCAGTTTTTTAGTTTGCATGTTTTGGGTTGCATGAATACAATAAGGGTATGGCGTGACATTCTTACAAATCTTGGAACCCCCCAAAATACTAACATTATAGGTGGCCAAGGCCATGGACAAAATACAACATTGGGGAGAAGGACATTCATCAATGATCTGGTTGATAGGACCAATTCTTCTATTGGGGCTCACCATCAGGAAACACCTATTAGAAGAATCCCAGTTACCCCTAAAGTGGCAGCATCAGTTTCCACAGTAGAACACACTAGAAGCTGCAACACCCTCGGGTGCCCCTGCGGAGGAAGACACAGTTAGTACTGTGGGATCAGTTGACCGAGATTTGATCTATCACATCTTTGGGAAGGTTGTGACAAAAGAGGAGTGGATAGAGTTCCATCAGAAATTTAATGATCAGTGGAAGAATGAAGAGGATAAAGCAAAAGAAGACATGAGCAACAGACGTGATCCCGAAGATCATGAAAAATAAATGGGTGAAAATCAACATCATGAGGGTAACTCACCACCTGAAGGGACAGTTGCTACACTCCAATTCCCAATTCAACAGCCAGAGGTGATAGCCCCATGAAAAATATATCACCGTCAGTGTTTCCTTATTTCTATGGAAAAGCGGCAAAGGATCTAGATGAATTTCTTTTTGAATTTGACATCCTCTATTGCAGCTATGACTACACCACCAATGCACAGAAGCTGAAACTTTTTCCTGCCACTTTGAAGGACAATGCAGTACGTTGGTTCATGAGCCTAGGTGGCAGAGCTGTCACCACCTGGGACCAGACGAAACAGGTGTTCTTGGAGAAATATTAGGAGTATTGCAATACAAAGGATGAGAGAGAAGAACTATTTAAAATGGTACAAAGGGACGATGAAAGTTTAGAAGATTTTGTTGAAAGGATTTTATATAACGTGTAGAGAGTTGGACGGACTAATATGGGGTTAGATGTGCTCAAAATAATCCTACTTCATGGGATTAGGGATGACTGCCTAGACATGTTGAACCTGTTAGGAAAAGGGGATATCTCAAAGGATTCCGTTGGAAATATCATTGAACTATGACAAAGGTATTCCAAGGGATCTTCTAGGAACAACAAACAAGACAAACGGGACAAATTAGAACATGATGTCTTCGATAGAACACAAAATTTATCTAATGGAGGATCCACCCGGGAATAAATAGGCAATCCCCTTAAATATTTCAAGACATAAATGATGAGATCCATATCCTCAAAAATAGATGTCCTGAGGGAAAATCAGAAACAAGCAGTAGAGGATCTCACACTTGCTATATTATTCCCTAAATGTAGGAAGAACCACCCTCTGAAGGAGTGCCCGCTCAACAAGGTAGAAGTGTGTCAGCTGTGTGAGTTGAACCATGACACAAAAGAATGCCCTTCACTACCTCAAGTGAAGGCAGTTCTGCAGGCATCAACTCCAGATGTGGAACCAACCTACTTTATTGCACATAAAAAACCCTGGCAGCCTCGAAATCAAGGTATGGCTCTAGAATTGTTTCCATTTTTGAATAACATGAATAATTGGAATAATATGTAGCACATGAATACACAATTCCCTTCATATTATTCTAACCATCAATGGTATCCCTCTCAACCTCAGATGCAAAATTTTAAATCCTAGAACTCTTGGACATAGCCACCAAACCAACAAAATTCTTGGTCTCTTGGATGGAGGAACTTCCATCCAGGGAACCAGTTTCCCCATAACCAACCTCCTCAACAATTTCCACATCAAACATTTCCTCATCAACCGTACCCTCCTCAACAATATCCTCAACCTTATCAGTAGTCGCAGTTGCAACTCCAGAATAATTATGTCCCCAATATGTCGATACAACCACAGCTGCCTGCTCAACCTAACCCCAACCCAAAAATAAAGCAGTCCATCAGCTTGAGACTGCCAACATGCCAGCTTACTCCATTACTCTAGTTCCCTGCAACGACATTTGCTTACTATCAGGGAGGGTAGTGGAGCCTTTGGTCATTGAGGATGTTCCATCCTCTGTGCCTGAAGAAAGAATGAACCAATAGTATTTATCCAATACAATGACCCCCATTATATAGGATGCTAAACATCTTACTGATATTCCAGCTGAAACACAAGAAGACACATTTATCGCCACACAACCTACACAATTCATTAGGGAACCACCATACCCTGAAAGATTAGTACTACCAAAGGCAGTGGGACAAACTCAATTTAACCTCTTAGGAGGGTTAAAAAATATCTATGTCAAAATTCCACTCCTTTAGGCCCTTCACGACATACTTATCTATGCCAGAACTGTTTGGGATCTATGTACAAGGAAACCAGGAAGAAAACCCTAAGATCCTCCCACTGTTCATGTCATAGGGAAATTATCTGAATTAATAATGGGAAAAACCCTCTTGGCGAAATATGATGATCCTGGGAATCCCACTGTCACTGTGCAGATTGGGAGCACGCAGATAACCAACGTACTGGTATATTTAGGTGCAACAATTAACTTCATGACCATTAAAACTGTAAGGAAACTTGGGCTCACTAATCTCAGGCCAACTCCTACCATTTTAGAACTGGTAGATAGATCCACTATTAAACCTAAAGGAATCTTAGATGACCTCGTTATATCAGTTGATTCATGGGAATATCTGGCTGACTTCTTGGTTTTACAACCTAAGTTGCAGCTAGGAGGACACCCATTGATCTTGGGAAGGCCCTAGTTAGCTACAGTTGATGCTTGCATCAGCTGTCGATCTAGGTCTATGACCATATTATATGGAACCGAGATAAAGAACCTCACTCTATATCCTCCATCTTGGTCGAGCCTAGAAGCTGAAACTCCGTTATGGATGGAGCCAGAGGAAGAGTAGGGCGTTCAACCATTATTAATGATAGGGAAGGCCTTGACTTTTAAAGATGAAACTGAAGACGATGCCATTAATAATTTCATCAGTGAACCCACTTCTGTTAATAAGAAAATTTATCAGATCTTGAATGCTACTCTAGGTGAAGAAGAACAAGAAAATCTCACAGCTGAGACATTAGTCAGTGATACTCACATAGTTCCAGTGTTGAAAAATTTTAAAAGTATTCCTGTCAAGATCGAGTCTAGAAAAACCCTGAATATCAATCCCAGTCTTGCTCCAGATGAACAAGAACTCCTAATCACTCTCTTAAAAAAACATAAGGGGGCATTTTCCTGGGGGTATACAGACATGAAGGGAATCCCTTCTAATCTATGCACCCACCACATTTATATCAAAAGTGACTCCCGGCTTGTGTGCCAGCCTCAACGAAGAATGAATCCCAATATTAGGGACATAGTGAAGGAATAAATTCAGAAACTCTTGGAAGCAGGATTTATATATCCCATTTCAAATAGCGAGTGGGTGTGTCCACTCATGATAGCACCCAAGAAGAATGGTAAATGGAGAGTCCGTGTGGACTATAGAGAGCTGAACAAGGCAACACAGAAAGATCACTTTCCCCTACCTTTCATCGATCAATTACTTGACACCTTATCCAAGAAGAAGTTTTTCTCCTTCCTGGATGGGTTTAGCGGGTACAATCAAATCCAGATTTCTTCTGAAGACTAGGATAAAACTACCTTCACCTGTCCCTGGGGAACTTTTGCATACAAAGTACTTCCCTTTGGCTTATGCAATGCACCGTCCACATTTCAAAGAGATGTGATTGGCATCTTTTCAGAATTGGTTAATGATAGTATGGAAATTTTTATGGATGATTTTACTCCTTATGGCAAAGACTTTGAAGAAGCATTGAAAATTTTGGAAAAGGTTTTAACACGCTACAAGTAGACCCAACTATCTTTGAGCATTGAAAAGTGCCATATGATGATGAGTGAAAGAGTAGTGTTGGGGAATTTCATCTCCGCTAATGGCATCCAAGTAGACCCCTCTAAAATTAGGGTAATAAAAAATATACCCACTCCTGGGACTTAGAAAGAGGTACATAGTTTCTTAGGGAATGTTAGGTATTACAGAATATTTATAGAAAACTTTTCCAAACTTGCCTCTCCTTTGTTTTCATTAGTAATGAAGGATGTGCAATTTACTTGGAATGAGGCATGCCAGACAGCATTTGTTAAACATAAGGAGAATTTTTCCACAACTCCCATCCTAAGGGGGCCCAATTGGGCCCTGCCTTTCCACATTTCTTTAGATGCCTCTGATACTGCCATTGGAGGAGTTTTAGAACAACAGGATGGTCAAGGACCTTATGCACTTTATTATATTAGCAAAAATTTATCCCCTGCTGAACTTAATTATACTGTTACCGAGAAGGATTTTTTAGCCATTGTTTACTCCATTAACAAATTCCAGCATTATATCACTGGATATCCTACCTTTGTGCACACTCACCACTCAGCCATCAAGTATCTAATGAAAAAACCTATTACAAATGCTCGGGTAACTAGATGGTTGTTATTATTACAGGAATTTGATATCACTATTATAGAAAGGCGTGGAAAATAAAATGTTGTCACTGATTTCTGATCTCGTTTTACTAACAGTGATGATAACCTTCTTGTTGAGGACTCTTTTCCAGATGAACACTTATTTGCAGTTTCAACTCATTTCCCTTGGTATGCAAATGTCACTAACTACTTGGTTGCAGGGAAGCTTCCGGCACATTTGTCAAAAAGAGAAAAGAGGAAAATAATTCAACAAAGTGCCAGGTATTGTTGGATAGACGGTCATCTATTCTACACAGGCCCTGATCTTGAGATTAGAAGGTGTGTAAGAGAAGATGAAATTTTCCACATTCTGAAGGCCTGCCATGATGAGCCATAGGGGGGACATTTTGTAGATAGGAGGACAAGTCATAAGGTGCTGAGAATGGGCTACTATTGGTCGACACTTTTCAGGGATGCAAAAAAATATGTCCAGTCTTGTGACAGCTGCCAGAGGATGGGCCAACCTAATAGATTGGATCAAATGCCCCTTCAACCCCAATTAGTAGTTGAACCTTTTAACATATGGGCCTTATATTTTGTTGGCCTTATTAACCCTCATTCGAGATAGAAATCCTACATCTTATTTTTGATCGAATACATGACGAAATGGGTAGAAGCTGTGGCTTTGGTGAAATCCACTAACTAGGCTGTAATCAATTTCTTGTATGGTGAAATCATTACCCATTTTGGCATACCTAAGGAAGTGGTTACAAATGGAGGACCCCAATTTGTGCCACATAAATTTGAAGCTTTGCTACATAAGTACCATATTCAGCACCGGATGGATTCACCATACCATCCCCAGGCCAATGGCCAAGTGGAAAGCACTAAAAAATTTATTGAATCCATCCTTACCAAAACAGTCAGGAGCCATCATAGGGACTGGGCTGCTGGACTTTCGGAAGCATTGTGGGCATATCGTACTACTTGGCACAATACTACAGGCTTCTCTCCTTATGAATTGGTGTAAGGAAAAAATGTTGTCTTCCCCATTGAATTCGAAATCAAGACCCTGAAGACATCTATGGAGGTAAACTTAGATGTGACTGAAGCCCAGAGGAGAAGATTGAATCAATTGAATGAACTTGATGAGAAATGATTAGCTGTTGTGTATCAGGCAGTATTAATTCAACAGCAGAGATCCAATTGGCACAATCGATTTATCAAAAAGAAAGTCTTCTACGAAGGAGACTAGGCACTATTATACGATTCAAGATTCAAAAGGGACTTCAAGGGTAAGTTACGCATAGGTTGGGCCCATAATAAAATAATAGTTAAAATAATAAAACAATAGTTAAAATAATAAAATAATATTTATTAATTTTGGAGGAAAAAAGAAAAAAACTACTTTTTGTGTTCATATTTTAGACATATCTCCCTGATTTTTTACTCAAATTTCGATTCGGAGAGCTCGTTGGATGTGGAATCAAATTCCACATCCAACGAGCTCTCTTGATCGAAATTTGAGTAAAAAAATAGGGAGATATGTCGAAAATATGAACAAAAAAATTAGTTTTTTTTATGACAAATATGTCAATTCAACCATTATGGTTGACTCATTTTATTGGAATTCTATTGGTTCTTGAATTTTGACTCACAAAAACTTATTGTTGGCGCGTTTTCTTATAAGGCCCATTTTAGACCCCAAATTTCCTCTAATGGAAGTCTCTGAAGCAATAGTGGCTGAAGTCACTGGCCTTCCTTAGGTGGGAAGAGCCTGGTTTAGTCGAAGAACCCCAAATGCTGCTGCAGTACATGATTTTCTGATAGAAGGGGAGAAAATTCATCAGTCAAGGAGAGGGATAGCATTACAATCACTGTCTCAGCCATGGGATCAAGTAGCAATATTCCTCAAGAAGTATATCACATGTGAAGGTAGGTATCAAACTGTTTATATTATGAACTTCCTCTATTATCTCATCTATGCCATAGGGCCTTACTGAACATTCCATTTTATCTATTTAATGACCTACACCATATGGTGGGGTTTGTTAGAATAGACAAGCATCCAAACTCCTCCCTTACCCACCACGGCCTAATCAAATTAATAATCTTAAGGGACCTAGCTCAAAGGATCGAAACTTGGGAGCAATTCACACATCAAATTTAGATAAATCAGGAGCCCGCCCTTTTGCCTGGCATTCTAATAGAGGCAGAAGTAGAAGTACCTATACTCTTGGGGGTTGTTCAACACCAAGAGGAGCATGCAAATGTACAGTTGGGGGGATATGAGGAGCAATAGGAGGATCAGAGTCCCTCCAATTTAGTTGGGGGGCAGATGAGACTGGATCAAATGACCAAATAGAATAATTGGAGGAAAATGTAAGAAAAAACCCTGTGGAAGATTAAATAATATGGAAGCTCTAACAGCAGAGGCTAAAGCTAAAGCAGCATTGGATGCTGTGAAAGTTGAAGCTAAGGATGTTAGAGTCATGATAACAGAAGGAAACACAGAGGTATTGACCATTGAATATTGCCTTGAATGGGGGGGAGCTCTGATTGAAGAAGAACAGGAAAGAGCTGAGAGAGAAGATATCCCCTCCTCATCAGCTACAAATCTGGAGCTTCCTACACCATAAAACAAAATAAGGAGATCAAAAGAAGAGATGCAGGCATCACCACCAATAATAAGAAAAATAACTAGGTCGGTTACGGCAGCTGAAGCAGCACAGGAAAGATGGGAAACCCTAGAAGCACATATTGAATTCCCCATTCTAAGACCCAAAGCAAATGATTCCCCATAAGAACCGGCTGCAAAAGAACTTCAAATTGAGGTACTTTTGTATGAAAATGGTCTATTAAAATAAGAAGTATAGCCACTTCGAAAAGAACTAGAAAATTGGAAGGAAGCATGTAGGAAGCGGGTAGAAAGGAAGCTGCACACACTGGTCGAAGCTGCAGACCAATTAGAAGGATCACCTCCTGTTGAGGATGGTGAGGAGGAAGAAAGAGTGGTCTGCCCTGTGTGTGGAGAAATATTTAACCAGTCATGCTACAAAATCATAGTTCATGCCTTTGTGACACAACAACCTATACCAACAGATGTGGAAGAACAAGGACAAGAAGCACCTAAGATGGAGGTGAGGGATGCAGAAATTATTCCTGATTTTACCAAAGAAGTCTGTGTTGTGACTCCTAAACCGTCTCAGGTCATAGAACTAATAGAAATGGAAACCCAGCAGCATGATGATGATGAATTTGAACAAGGTGCTGATACACAAGAACCATCATCCCTGAATATTCTTGTTGAAGTTGCCACCCAAATTGGGGCAGAAGAACCATAGGCTGAGAATATTCTTGATTTTAATGGAGAAGACTATGCTGTGACTCCTGAACCATCCCATGACACAAAATTAATCGAAATGGCACCCCAGCAGAAAGAAAATGACGAAGTTAACTAGGATGTTGTCACACAAGAACCAACATCCCTAGAATTTTTTGTGGATATTCTCAGAAAGCAAGAAGAAATCAACCCTAAGATGGATATAATCCTTGATTTGGATTTAGGAGATGATGAACAAATACAATCACAGTCCTTGGGGGGCACTGAAATTCTTGAAGAATAGCTCCATATTGCAGAAGACATGGAAGTAACTCAAGAACAACCCTAGCAGCATGAAGAAATCAAAGGGAAGGGCTCTGTTACACAAGAAATAGTGGCCTTGCATCCCCCTGTCAAAGCTGCAACTGACAATCATGCAGATGGGGAGATCAAAATTCAGGAAGAGGTTTACACACAGGAACCAACACCTTCACAACCAATTGCTGAGATTGTTGTAGGAGAAATTCAAAGAGAGGATGCTTTTACACAAGAACCAGCATCCCTAAAAGTTGTTTTAGAGGCACCCATGGTTGAATTTGTTGTAGGAGAAATTCAAAGAGAGGATGTTGTTAGACAATAGGCTAGCATCCCCAAAAGTTGTTTCAAAGGCATCCATGGTTGAATTTGTTGTAGGATAAATTCAAGGAGGGGTTGTTGTTACACAAGAACCAGCATCCCCAAAAGTTATTTTAGAAGCACATATCCAGGCAATCCAAGATGTTCAAATTGGAACATCAAATGATAAGGTATGGACTCAACTTCCTCAAAATTTTGTCAATTTGGATTCTGATAATGAATATCATACTGAAAATGAAGAAATCCAGAGGTTGACAAAAGAGCTCTCAATCCTAAGAATAGAAGTGAGGAAGTGGAGGAGTCAGGTGGAGAGGTGTCAAGAAGGGATGGTTTCCCTTGCTGAGCATAGGAACACCATCAAGGAATTGAAGGAAAGATGAGTAGAATAAATCATGTTCCAAAAACTCCATTGAGAAGAGATACAGAAGGAGATAAAGGAGCTGAAAAATTTCAAATCCATGCAAGTGGAAAAAGATCAGTTGTTTACTCATTATCAGGAATTGTTGGGTACCAGAGTACCATCCTCCTCTTACCCTATGTTTTTATTTGAGTAGTTCATTTGGTTTAAACTGAGGGCTGTAAAAGAAGGGAAACCATATGAAATAGAAACCTTAGCTAAATTCCTGGAAACATTTCTAGAAAGTGACTTTGAGGAGAAGAACTTGCTTTGTGAGCTTTATTTGCATGAGTTGGCTTGTTCCTTGGTTCACCATTAGAATCCTATCCCTTTCTTAGGTGATGTTCAGGTGAGGGATTTTGCCTCCTTTATTAGCAATCATGTTCAGTGGGAAAGATCCTTCCAAACTTTCTCTCATAATGAGTCCCACTCTAACCTTTGGATTCAAAGCAAACCTCGAAACCCTTGTCTTCTCCTTGCTCGTCAGCAGAATGTACTTGTATGTCCCATCCAAACTCAGCAAATGATGGAACTTCAAGAAAATTTTATCTCTACTTGTGTTAGCCATATTTCCAAGCATTGGCAATTAGATTTGGAAGGTAGCCAACACAGATGGCAGGATGCCTCCTCAACCTTGAGAAATAGAGATCCCTACTGTTACAAGAATTTTAAACATGTACTTTCTAGGGTTGAGGGATATGTTGGATGCATGAAGGAATGTGGGGTTAATTGGCTGGGACTCAAATTCAAATTCCCTCTCATGTGGTGGCCATCAAAACCATACAGGGAAGACTTCTCATTAACAAAGGTAGAAGAGAAGATGTGTTGGAGATATTGGGTTGTCTAGAACGGAATCTTGGAAAAACAGGGAACGCCTGAATTCCCATATAACTTTTCTTCTCTCCATGAATGAAGTACAATGCTAGATTCAAATTTAGACTAATGAAGGTTTTTGCATGGGGACATGCAACAGGATAATTGGGGGGAGATGTTGGGCCTAGAAATGACCCCTTTTTGACCACCTTTACCTACCTCTTTTTGCCTCATCTTATTTCATTATGTACACCAAATAGATGTTTTCCTTCACTTGATCCCTCAATTCATACATGTATGATTAATTATTGTCTTATCTTATTAATACTTATGATTGTTGTAATCATGACTCTATATCTTGAATTATGCGAACACATGGTGGTTTTATAAAGATAATTCAAGATGTAAAGGATACAGGTGTAGCAGGTTGAACATGCCAAGAGAGGGATGGACATTCATTGCTGAGATAACTCCATCCATTCCATCGTCGCCAAAGAAAGTGGTCAAATGTTACTATTCCATGCAAGTTGTACAAAGGTGGCTGCAACAGGATGCAACAAATTCGGATGCAATAGTGTGTCATTGCTCAAGGATAGCTGCAATCAATGAAGTATCTTCTAGGTTTATCATGATTTTCATCGCTAGCTCGAGTAACGGTATTCTTATATTTCCGGCTTCTATCTTGCCACAGTTGTAACAACTTATCGTAATTGGGGTAGCCTGAAGATCGGAGATCTTCATGGCTACCTGATATAAGTGGGTAGAAGTTATGATTGTAATTGTATAAATACGAGGAACTATTCTGAGCCAGGGGTTTGAAATTAATCAAATATATTGTATAAGCTGTGACAGGGGTTGTGTGTTCATTTTGTCATTTTAATACAAGGAATTTGATTCTTCAGATCTCGGCATTCTAACATGTGCTACTTCCAGCATCTCTGCGTGAAGGTTGGGCCCGCCTTGCCGCAAGGATTGCTGAGTTAATTAGGTATTTTATTTATTATGTTGTGTGGTTTGAATTTTATGATAAATTCATTTATTTTATAGTAAGCTGCAATAGTCATTAATTTATCATGTGTTCCTTTGAATGATCAGTAATTGCATCCTCTATAAACTACAGTGGTGTGGTGTGACAGCCTACTATGTAGGTTAACTTTCTCTTATGTTATTGTGTGATAGTTGTGACAGCCTTGTTCATCCCTAGTTCTTTCAATTGTTGTTTTCCTTAGATCTTTGCAATTCATTCCTTTACATTTTTAATTGTACAACTTAATTCCTGCACTTTGAATTCCTAGATTAAGTTGAATCAAGATAGTTGATATGGATCTTCAGATGGCTTGGTAATTGAGGATTTAACTTTCTGCAAAAGTAATCTAGATGTCTATTTCCTGAATCTTTTAATTCTAGATTAAGGATTGTAAGAAGGTATTTTTGATTGCATTCTTAAGAACGTAAGTTAGAATAAATAGATCATGGGATGAGTTGGGTTGAACCGGAAAGTAGGGTAATTCATTTACAGCATTAGCTACTTAGTGTCTAAAGCAAATACAGTACGCATTATCTTTGACATAAGAGATTTCCTTGGGTTGACAATTTATATTGAACACTCTGTATGTTGGCTTTAATTAACTTGCATATAGGGTGCCCAATAATAGGAAGGAGGTCCTTGTTATCAATTGTACACAAAATATTTCTATGAGCTTGTTCAAAAGCCAAACCTGAGCTACATAGGAGTGTTCATTACTTAGGTATAACATCACAATAAAATAGATTAAATTATTATAGAGATTATTTCTTGATTGTCTTCTTTTGCTGCGTCACGTCGTACATCAATTATGAAGATAAATAATAAGTTGATAATAATAAGGCATGCTTCTATCAGTATTGTAGTTCTAGGAGTCTCACCGATAATTGCAGCCGACTTCACTTCGAGGCTTCAGTTTCATAGACAGTTCTATTAATTTAATTTAAATTCTTAAATATATCAACTTAGAGGAACAGTTGATCTCCTCACCCACTGATGTTTCTGAAATAAGCACGACCCAACCAATAGTGTCATAAAAGGATAATTCTGTTAGAATTCGACATAGATACTGCTGAGAATCTTTTTGATTTCGACAATTTTTCCTTTAAATTTAAAATCAAATCCGCCAAATCGCCTTCAAATTTCACTTCAACTTTAGGGAAAAGAAATTCAATATAAATATGTAGAAGCTCCTTCAACTTTCACCTTCAACTTTAGGGAAAATAAATTCAATATAAATATGTAGAAGCTCCTTCAACTTTCACCTTCGACTTTAGGGAAAAGAAATTCAATATAAATATGTAGAAGCTTAGGGAGAATGTTTGCATGAAACAGATTCCATCCAAATTTGGCAAGAATGATTTTCTACGCTTTTCTACTGATATCCCTCTGGAGGGACTGTTACAGGTTGAACCCATGGGCGTCTTAACACACACGGATGTATTTTCATTCATATACAACACGATAAGACAGTTTTTCAACTGTAAGATACTCAAAACCTCATCTGTTTTTTTTCAACATACTTCATAGAAGTTGATCAACTCAAATGAAATGTGTGATTGAACATGTTGACCTACACTGCTCACATTTTGTCCTTGGCCGACACATCGGGATGGGTTATGGTACTGGAATCTTTTTTATCCTAATCTTTCTTCCAGTTTTAACTGAAACCTTGCGATCTTTGTGGTCACTAAGAGCTTTAAAATTATATAAAGGAAAATAAAATTATCTGCATATGAGGGTTTGTTATTTTTCTTTTTGTTTTAGTAAAAGACGTTAAGATGTCTGATTCAAACTATAAATCCCCTACAATTACTGACTTAGTGTAACGTCGACAACAGAAGTAGCAATTATATTTGTGTGCAATGACAGTGTCCCATGCGAGAACATCGTGCTGAGAGATATCAATATGATATTGAATTAGGGAGATGTTGCAACATCATTTTGTGAAAGCATTGTGGGTTTTAGCTTTGGATATGTGATTCCACCTTCCTATTTTGAATATTATGCAGCTGACTTTCATCACAGAGAGGGGGTCATAGCCCAAGTCGTTGTTGATGTATTTGTAACTTTGGAATGTATTCACTTGTATATCTTATAATGTATTTTATTGTACCCCAATGTTCTTATCGAGAGAATCATTAATATAATAAAGTCATGTAAATTCATTGAGGTTAACCCTGTGTTGTAAGTTGGGGAAATAGTCCCGATAGTTGAGGGGTACTAGGGCTATAGACTCTCCTAGAGAAGTCAGCCTTGGTGAGTAATTGTCAAGTGCAAAATTAGTATAAATAGAGAGTGAGACTCTCTATTTGATACACACACTCACCCAGCTATAGCGCATAGGTGAGAGAAGAGGAGCTCACACAAGTGAGAGCGAGAACAACTATTGGAGATCATATTTTTTGTCTTTGAGTTTTACTGCTACCATTACTGCTCATTCTATCTCTGAGGAAGTTGCAGGGTTTTCTCCTTTATGGTTTCCTTGAGTAAAATCTTTGTGTCTATTGTCTATTGTCTCTTGTGATTGATTGTTGTGCATGCTATTCTCTCATATAAGATCCTTATATCATATTGCTTAAATGATAAAAATATAACATGGTATCAAAGCTAACCTGAGAAGAAGACCCTATGCAACTGCAGAAGCTATGGATTCTTACTTTTTGGGTCTCTCTTCACAATCCATCAGCAAAAGGATGCTAGCCTTAACTCTCCATTGAAGGGCGCATCTTTATGTCGAAGCATAATTTGATTCTGGGCATTTTTCAATTTTTGACTTGTCACTACTGTGGGAAATTAGGGCTTTTCAAAGAAGTGGAATTTTTGAGTGAGCCCAGCATAGGATTTCTCTCCTCCTCAAAATCGAAATTTAGAGACCAAGATCGAATTTTTTGGTTGGGTAAAACTTCAGGAAAGTCAAACCCTAATTTGACCCCAGGCCTGAAAAACCCTAAAATACTAAAAATGGTAGTTTTGGTAAATTCACTGTATCTCGAGATTAAAGAAGGATCAGGAGCCGAAATTTTTACAAGACGAAAATAAAATCTTGATGTATCATGTGTAAAAATTTTAGCCTCATATTCTCTATATTCTGGGAGATATGATTCCTCCAATTCAAGGTTCTATCCTCTTCCAGGATTCATCCATAAAAAAAGACACCTAGGGAGAATTGCTATATCTCAGGATACGAAGGTCCAAATGAAATTTCTCAAGATGTTTCAGATAGAGAACAAAAATTACGTTTGGTGGTAAAAGTTTCAGATCCAAAAGATGAAACATTGACATGTGGAAGTATGTACAAGTTTTCCATGCTGAACAGTCCTGAAATAAGTCACCTTGGGAAAACTATCATAAGTATCAATTGGTGAAACCAATTCTGCTCAAACCTTTGGTTTTGGAAAGAGGACATATGAGGCTAACTTAATAATAAATATCAGATATATAGGAGCAGTAATTTCAAGGATACCACAGAAAAAATATCAGGAATTTCTGTAGAGGAAATTGGAAAACTAGGGCTTCTTGTTCCAGGAGCTTCCCTCCACTGTTTTCAGAAAAGGAGTACATTAGACAGATCACCTTTAAGAGGCCCATATTTCTATGAAGTCAGATATGAAATATTCCAATTTTTTAAAATTAGGGTTTCTTTGACAAACCCTAGATCATCCAGCTCCATAACCAAGATGGACACCTCAAATCGATAAGATCTAATATTTTTCTATTTACAGTTGAGGTTCTCATTTCAAGATTACTAATCACACTAGCTTGATGACATGCTTTGTAAAGCTGAAGAATTATGAGCATGGAAGTATAATTTTTCACTGGTTCTTGAATAAAATGAATTGGACACACCTACATAAGTGGAGAGGTTCTAGTTCCAGAGGGAGATGAGGCTAAAGACTTACATAAGAAGAACTTGGTCAAGGCCAAGAAGATCATTGCTAATTCAATCAAGGACCACCTTATACCACAAGTGTCTTCCCTAAATACACCTAAATAGATGTTTGATTCCTTAACCAAGATATTTGAAGGGAAGAACAAAAATCAGACGGTGACTTTGAGAAACCAATTGAAGAATGTAAAGATGCAGAATGTAGAGACCATATAGTCATACTTTACAAGGGTTTCTCAAATCAAAGAACAACTTGAAGCATTGGATGAATAAGTAGAGAATCCAAAAATTGTGATAACCACCTTGAATGGATTTCCAGGATCATGGGATTCATTCATTCGAGGAATGTGTACCAGAAGAAAGTGATTACCTTCAGCAGACTCTGGAAAGAGTGGACACAAGAAGAAGCTCGGCTCATAATAAGAGAAGAGAAGATGAGAGCAACTGAAGATCAAGTGCTTACGATTCAAAGAGGATCCCTCAAGTGATGAGGAATATGAAGAACTGAATTCTTGAAGTACCTCTTATCCATCTTCACATTTGGATAAGAAATGATTCTGTTATGAATGAAGAAGATGATGAAGCTGAAAGAAGGAGTCTACCCACAAAACAAATAAATATAAGTGTTCAATTGTCTTTTCATGATATTGTTTGGTTATGCATTTGTTTATATTTAGTTGATGTGTTATGCATGATAGAATGTTTTCATTAATGGCAGTATACTACCAATATGCATGTGATGAGTAGGTAGATCATGGTTCTATACAAATATCCATTGCTACTTATTTAGAATGAAACCTCTTTGCTAACATATTGGATTAGTGCACAATCTCAATGATGTCATGGTAGAGATTGAAGGCATCTAGAAAGTTTCTGTGAGATATGGATGAATGTTGTATTGGCTAAAATAGTTGCATGATTATATATTTATGCATAATAATTTTCCATTATAAATATGCATTATGAAATGTTTCTAACCATACAACTGGTGCATTTGAATTGTAGGAAAGATCATGTACAATCGCCTACAAGAAAAGAAGGATGAGACTTGCTCCGAAGAACAAGTGACGACAGTTCAATATTTACTCTAATAATCCAAAATGAATAATGATGACTAGAATGCGATGTCAAATACCTAAAGGGAAGTTTGTAGTATCTGTTTGTGCCATAAATTTTTTCCAGGCCACAAAGAAACAAGCCAACACAATCTCAAATATTCAATCAAACAAAACTAGGTTTTAGGGTTTTTGGAAGGTTTTCTTGGTTATAAAGTTTGGTGAATGAAGGGAATACATTCATAAACCAAGAAGGAACTAAATCATAAATAAATAAGAACAGAGATACATAATATAATCACCATGTACCAACAGAATATAATCCTAAAGTTCATTCACAACTGACAAGCATTACAAGCAAAGAAACCATAAACCAGTAATGAATCTATCAATCATGCAGCTAAGCAAGCTAAAAATGAAGCCAAAACACATACTGAAGGGTAATATGGATGATATATTTCATAATTATGTTCATCAAATACACATGAGAGTTAAGTACTTAGCTCATAAACAAGTCACGGACCTCCTTCAGCCAGCCAAAAGGTAGAACCATTCTTCTGTACCTTTGTACCTCTTTTATCATTACAAAGTAGTTCTATCTTCCCTTCATTAGGTAGAAATTGAAACTACCCAGCAGTTACATTAACTAACTTTCAACTAATTGACTAAAAATAGCAAAATCAGATTCCTGGCAAATATGGCGAATTTCTGGAAAATAGGTGTCAAAGAAGCTTCTGTATATCTCAATCTCTGAAACTTGTGTAAAACTTGAGAGAGGTTTTTGTGAATGGGTCTGTGATGGACAAAAAAATCTCTTTGTTTTTTAAAATTAATCTCCAATCAATCATAATATTCCCCGCAAGATGAACACTAAAACAGGAAAATATTAAATATTTAAAAACCCTGAAAAATAGGCTGCAAATATTAAACTGAATCTTTCAAAACTTGACAGCTGTTGCAAAACTGAGAGATTTTTTTGTATATGGGTATCTTATGAAAAAAAACCTCTTTTTTTTTCTAAAATTCCTCTCCATAAGCTCGTGGTATGCATTCAATTTCAGTAACCCAAAACAGGAAAAACAGAGCAGAAATCTCAATAATTTGTTGCATTCCGAATGTCATTCCATTCTGCATTTCGATGAGCATCTGCCACAGTTTAGATGACCACTTCATAGCCATAGACATGATTTACCTTTTTGGCCAGTGTAATACCAATGGTACCAGTTCCACAAAACAAATCTAGAACTATCTCTAAGCTATCTCCTCTCAAATTTGCTGCTTCTAACAGAAGTGTTTATATTGTTTACAATGCTCACCACTTTTGGAATATTATTAATAATTTTCCAGACAATGGGTTCAAACAAATATGGCTTGTAAGATGATGTTACAAAATTGACCATCAGCGTTGACAATCCTGTTTGATCTGTGCCTACTCTTAAAGTAAGATTTTTGAGGGATCCACTGTGAGTATGAACATCATAAGCTGATAGATTTGATGCTGGATGCTGCCAACACTCTTGCACGATTGCTAGTACCTGATTTGCAATTTTATTTGCAATAAACAGTTGTTGATGGGAAGGATCTTATCAAAGCAACCTGGCACATGTATCCCCAAAGCAAATTTATTAACATATAGACTATCTTGTCCACGTACAACCTCTCCAGGTCTCCAACTCTTTGTCCCAAATGAGAACTCCATCTTGTTCCTGTAGTGAAATTGAACATCACATGGTAAAATAGGCTTCATATAGTCTACAAAGCCAAGTCCTTGAATGGGAAATCTTCCTATATGAGTTATTAAATCATACACTTGTTGTTCCTTTTCCTGGACCTGTGCATCATATGCAAGATTCTGTTTCTTACAACCTCCACAATCTGCTTTCCTGGCTAAATGTTGTTTCTATATGCTTTTAAAACCCTGTCAATGACCTAACAACTCTTTTTCTCTCAAGCTCCTAGAGTTTTGACAGTCAGCTTGCTTTGATTCTCCTTGGTTGTTTTCTCTTAGTTTTTAACAGTCTGTTTGTATTAACAAGGAAGGAAAATTTTTGCACCAGGTTGGGTAATTTAGGTTAATAGAGTGCCAAAAATCTGTAACCAAACTATTGCTGAACTGAACTCACATCCAATATGTTCATTTCTATGCCAGACCATCTCTAGAATTCATGGAAACATCTGTGTGTTGTGTTTTTGTACAAATAGCACCCTTGGCTCGTTTTAATGTCACTGATGAGCTATCTCTTTGCAATAGGGACTCTACATTAGTGCTCTCAATTGCTTGCTTCTTAGATTCAGATTGTGATTATTTAACTAGGGAATGAGATGATATGAGGGTAAACTTATGTGTGCTAACTTTCTGCTTCCACTTGCATTCAACACAAAACCAATAAACCTCTGGACATATTCAGATAAGGTTTTCATGCAATCGACATGCTCAGCTAACTCATTGCATTGATTAAAGGTAACAAGTAAATCTATGAACTCTGGTCGCCAAAAACAATACAGACCTTCAACCTACCATACTTGCTGGTCTTAACAGGGAAATTGTTCAATGTAACAGTTGTTTTTCGACTTATCACTTGCTAAAACATATAAAACCTTTAAGACTGACATCTGATCGTTGAGAGCTTGTTAACAACATTAATTAAGGCTTTCTTTAATCATTTTTAACATAACCAGCCTTAATGAAAAACCCCCAATTTGGCAGCCACGACCAAGTTTACATGGAATACCTCATTCCCGTCTGGTTGTGAACATTTGAAATTAATCCTTGGAGTATTAGACTGTTGAATTTAACTACCCATGTGTCTTCAGGTCTTCAATTTGCTTCCAACTGGCGCGACGAGAAAGCCGTAATTTTCCTCTGTAACTGCAAATTTCGGATTTTAAGCAGATGTCTTCACTCCACTTCGCCTCCAGCTTCATAATGCATATGTGGAGAACTTCTTTCCCATCAAT
The DNA here is from genome assembly GCA_001517045.1 of Pseudotsuga menziesii. Classification (NCBI taxonomy): domain Eukaryota; kingdom Viridiplantae; phylum Streptophyta; class Pinopsida; order Pinales; family Pinaceae; genus Pseudotsuga; species Pseudotsuga menziesii. The sequence continues at coordinate 349,848 of LPNX010081818.1, read as the reverse complement.
CTAGGCTCGTTCCTCGATCTGTCATCATTCGCCCAATTTTAACTGTTGATCGCCACGATCTCCTTCACCTCACAGACCACACCTATTTGCATGATAATTTCTGATGAAACACATATCAAAACCCTTTACACATGTGATTAGTCATCCAAAAATCAAAATTATGAGAGAATTTGGCTTAAAAATCGGCAATTTTAGCACCCGCGATATTCTTGTAGCACCGTAGTGTAATATTTTGGCTGTTGCGCTACAATAATAATTTAAAACCAACTTTGGCACTTTTTTAGTCATTAATTCCATTTTGAATGAGGTTTTGTGTTAAAATTTGATCATGGTGTTATTAGTGAACCAATTAATCCACATAATGTCCTATAGAACCCTTCAAAACCATAAGAAGAACAAACCGAATGAAAATCTAAAGCAAAAATCGAACTTTCACTTAAAACCAAAAATTTTCTAAAGTAAGGAAATGAGCAAACTTAAAAATAAAAATCACAAGCAAAATATAAAACTGGAGAAGACAAGTTCATGACTTAACAGTATCTTTCATATGGATCTGCAAGATCCAACATGCAGTAGATGACAACATCATGGGATACAAGGAAAGATTCATAGCACCAAGCCTCTCACAGAAAGAAGGCATAGACTACGAAGAGACATTTGCAGCCACTGGAAGTTAATACACATGACAGGAAGACTCATGTGTGCAAATTAAAGAAGGCCTTGTACGAGCTCAGAAGACACCCATGGGACATCACATACATGAGGAGCTTGAAGATCACCTAGAGTGATGAAGATATTAACCTTTGCTACAGGCTTGAAGATGAAAGCCTATAGAGGATGAAAAGCTCATAGATGAGTGTGAGAAGAACTCTTGAAAAGGTTTAAGATAGAGGATCTTGGTATCCAATGACCCTAGATGGATACATAGAATATTAGTAGAAGAGGAAGCTACTTGTCACTCCGGTACATAATGTTTCAATACATATAGTACTAAAGGTAGAGGAAGAATGATCCTCCACTTCATAGGGAGTGACTACAGAAGATCCTAAGGTTTGACATGGTATAATAGGATGGACAAATTATTGATGGATCTAAGGTTTACTGAGAGTAAAGCAGATTCCAACCTTTGCTTCAAGGTTGAAGGCGGAATACCAGTGATGCTCATGTTATATGTCGATGACTTGTTCCTGACAGGGAAATAGGAACTCATTAAAGTTGCAAGAAGGAGACTTGTTTCTGAGTTCGAGATGAAGGACTTGGGTATGATGCACTACTTTCTAGGAATGGAGGTGTGGCGAAGTGCGGATGGAATCCCCCTTGGACAAGGGAAGTATGCAGTGGAGATCCTGAAGAGGTTCAGGATGATGGACTCCAAGGCCATGGCCACACCTATGGAATCGAACCTGAAGCTATTGAGTGATGCTTCATCAAAGTCGCTTGATGGCATGATGTATCATTAGATGATTGGGTCATTGATGTACGTGATGAATATGAGACGAGATATTTTCTTTGTTGTGAACACATTGAGCCAGTTTGTGACAAATCCGAGACATGTTCACCATACTGCTGCAAAACATATTCTGAGGTACCTGAAGGGTACAGTTGACCATGGGTTCAATTATGATACGAGTCAGAATATTAACTTGGAGGGTTATGTGGATTCAGATTGGGTAGGAAGTTCCATTGATAGGAAGAGCACTTCGAGGTGTTGCTTCAGTATGGGATCAAGTGTGATCTCTTGATTTAGTAGGAAGGAGTCCTATATGGTGCTGAGTACATCCGAGGCAAAACATGTTGCCACTTGCTCGTCTATTTGTGAGAGAGGAGCAGTGAAGCTCCAGTTTGTGATCCAGATCGAGATCTCTCAAAAGAGGGAGTTATAGCATAGCCGATGAGACAGGTTGTGTAAGCATAAAATCCTGGTGAAGCTTGTAGGTTTCTCAGACGTAATCAGTCTTGTAGGTTGTCCTCAAATGTAATCAGTCCTGGTGAAGCTCACAGGTTATCCTTGGATGTAATCAGCCCTGATGCGATTCTATGCTAGAAATGGCCAGAGTGAAGTTTGATTACTTTAGGAAGAAGCTTGGTGCTCTCCAGATCGAGGTTCCTTCTAAGGGGAAGTGATGAGTCTGTGATCCTTTCTGACATAGTGGTAGGCGGAGCCTCCCACAGTCAGATATAAGTGCAGATCCTTTCTGACATGGTGGTAGGTGGGGCCTCCCATGGTCAGATGTAAGTGAAGATCCTTTCTAACATGGTGGTAGGTGGGGCCTCCCGTGGTCAGATGTAAGTGCAGATCCTTTCTGACATGGTGGTAGGTGGGGCCTCCCATGGTCAAATGTAAGTGAAGAGCCTTTCTGACATGGTGGTAGGTGGGGCCTCCCGTGGTCAGATGTAAGTGCAGGGCCTTTCCTCGAATGATAAATGGTGTGTCCTACCATGCTGATGCATGTAAGCATTGGGCCTTTTCAACATGGTGGAAGGCTGGGCCTCCCATGGTCATATATAAGTGTTGAGACCTACATCCAGCATGAAAAAGGGCTAGCTCTATAGTGTAAATCATTGCAGAGGCAAGGTACTGCATCCAACATGAAAAAGGGTTGGATCTGTAGTGGAAATCCTTGCAGAGGAAAGGTACTACATCCAGGATGAAAAAGGGCTGGCTCTATAGTGGAAATCCTTGCAGAGACAAGGTACTACATCCAGCATGAAAAAGGGCTGGCTCTATAGTGGAAATCCTTACAAAGGAAAGGTACTGCATCCATCATGAAAAAGGGTTGGCTCTGTAGTGGAAATCCTTGTCGAGGAAAGGTACTACATCCAGCATGAAAAAGGGTTGGATCTGTATTGGAAATCCTTGCCGAGGCAAGGTACTGCATCCAACATGAAAAAGGGATGGCTCTGTAGTGGAAATCCTTGCTGAGTCAAGGTACTACATCCAAAATGAAAAATGGATGGATCTGTAGTGGAAATACTTGCAGAGGCAAGGTACTACATCCAACATGAAAAAAGGCTATCTGTGTAGTGGAAATCCTTGCAGAGGCAAGGTACTACATCCAGCATGAAAAATGGCTGGCTCTGTTGATGAAGACCTACATGGAGGCTAGGCCTACATCCAACATGAAAAAGGGTTGGCTCTATAGAACTTCCTATGACGAGTAGAATTGAGAGATAGCACCATTTGCTCGAGATAGTAGCAGCAATGATGATGATGATGATGATCCAATGATGAAGACTTGTGCTGATGAACTGTGTCAAGAGAATACCTTCCTAGTTAAGAGGGAGTGTTGATGTATTTGTAACTTTGGAATGTATTCACTTGTATATCTTATATTGTATTTTATTGTACCCCAATGTTCCTATCAGGAGAATCATTAATATAATGAATTCATGTAAATTCATTGAGGTTAACTCTTTGTTGTAAGTTGGGGCAATAGTCCCCACAGTTGAGGGGTACCGGGGTTATTAGACTCTCCTAGAGAAGTCGGCCCTAGTGAGTAATTGTTAAGTGGAAAATCAGTATAAATAGAGAGTAAGACTCTCTATTTGATACACACAGTCACCTAGCTATAGTTCATAGGTGAGAGAAGAGGAGCTCACACAAGTGAGAGAGAACAGTTGTTGGAGATCATCTTTCTATCTTTGGGTTTTACTGCTGCCATTGGTGCTCATTCTATCTCTAAGGAATTTGCGGGGTTTTCTCCTTTATGGTTTACTCGAGGAAAATATTTGTGTCTATTGTCTCTTGTGATTGATTGTTGTGCATGTTATTCTCTCGGATAAGATCCTAAGATCATATTGCTTAAATGATAAAAATATAATAGTCGTCAACCCTCTATCAAAAGATGAATTGTGAGATGCTCAACACCTCGCATTGCTACAATGGTGATCTATTTTCTTATATATTAGACACAGTGCTCTTCCCATATTGTTACATCACATTGAATAAAATTCAAATGACTCTCTGTAAAACAATTTCAATATATATTATATGAATTTATTTTAAATTGGATCTCTCATATATATTATATTAGCAATCTGGAAAGCTTAAATTATGGTAGAGAGAGTGTATGGAAGGACGTCCATAAAATATAGATTTGTCTAATGTTTTACAATTTCATGCTTAGTATTTAATTACATTTGGTTCTTATTCTTACAATTTCTTGCTTGGTAAATTTAATTTAAATTTGGATTTCTCAGGAAAATTATTTTTTGAGAAAATTTGATTGTCTATAAGTTTAATAGATTAATATTTAACATATATATATATATATATATAAATTTATACTATTTTTTATTTTTAAAATTTTTAAAAATTAAAAAATATATAATGTTTAATAACTTTATTTTAGGGAAAGACCTCGAAAAAAAATGTTTTACAAATATTTACCTAAAAATTTGGCTACAAGACTAACAACTAAAATAATTAGTTCTCTTGCAAAGAACAAGGATTATTGCCTCTTTAAAACTAACAAAAGTTGACATCCTTGGAGACAGTATGATTTTTATTGGAAAAACAACTCCGAGCCTTGTGAGAATCTCTAAGTGTATTTCTATTTCACACAATGGAATAGTTGATAATTTACCAACCAAGGTGTCGTGTTCATGATGGAATAGTTGATAATTGACCAACCAAGGTGTCATGTTGGCCCAAGGGATGATGGTGCATAATGGGGTCCCATCCTAAAGAAAATGGCGTCCATTATATTCTAAATGCATTTTCTACACCAGAAATGGATTCTAGGATTCATAGCTTATGCATCACATGACATATCATGTCTTAAGATGTATATTTAATCCACTATAATGAACCAGGCGTGTAAACACCTAATTTAGATTGGGAACTTTGGAAAACCAAAATTTTACTTGTATAGTACAAATCTAAAACATTAGTATAGGTTTGCAATTATGCAGTGAGGACAACCACAAAACCCTTGGAATAACAATACAAAGAAATGTTTTCCCCAAATTAAAAGTTTCTCTTAGTTGAGATATTGATCTTCAATTTTATGGTACTAGATAGTTTAACAAGGTTTGAATTTATATCCACTAGAAATTATTTTAAAAACCAAAATGAATTATATATTTTGAATTCCAATTCTATTCTTACAACTACATAATTGTACTAACAATGCAATTTCGAGGTTGATGCAGATGCCAAGAGATGCGTTCAACTATAAAACAATAAAACTCCTTGCACTTATAAACCTGATTGAATGTCCTTGAAATTTAGTATATGCATCCATTTAAAATAATGTACAATAGACACATCAATTTAATTCCATAGATAGGGGTTTACAACAAAAACAATAATTTTAATTATGTTGGTTAATAAAAATTTTCTTAATAAGCGGAGGTGATGGTTTTTATGAGAAGGTTAGCAAATATTTTTTCGATCCACAATATTATTTTCAAGTCAACAGTCAATACAAGAAGAACAAGATGAAAGTAATTTTGTTTCTCTTTTTGCACATGGTAAGTCAAAAAGTATTTTGCTGCACTGAAATTTCATCCCACAAATTCCCAAAGAATCAATTACTTCATTGTATGAAAATGTTCTTTTGTTGCAAAGAACATGCGACAGTCTAAAAAAATAAAACTCTACACCCTCTCTAGCAGACTCCTAATTTACCTAAACTTAAACTTTCTCTAAGTTTTGCAATCCTAAGGGCAGGGAATATGCAACATTTCTACTATGCCTTGTTTTCTTTGCGAAGATTTCCCCTTCAATCTCTAAAAGTTCCCCCTACTCCTTTTTCTTTAATAATAAGCAGAAAGTTTAACAATCAACTCTACAATGTTCAATCGATCTATAATAGACGTTCTGCTTTTAATTAAAATGAGATAGATCTAAGTAATACTCGACAACAAGCAATATAACTATATATAGATTAAACCACCAACACTTTCTCTTAAGAAAAAGATACATCTAGTTTTTACCACTCTTCAAATAACATATTGCGTAGTAGATAATAATAAAGCAAACAATTTGTGTACAACGCAAGTCCTTCGGCCGAGCATTTGAACCACACTTTGATACCATGTGTAACAACCCTCGATAGGGTTTGACCAAAACAACTAACATGCATGCATATAAATAAATCTAGATCTGATAAAGAAGTTAAGAACATATATATATATATATTCTTTTTAAAAGTTGTTTACAAAGTAGGTAAGGATATATGGAATTACGAATAGTAAACCAATCCACATACATCCATTGAATTAAACTATTCCATCTTCATGTGCAACATTTAACAAATTTAAATAAATTTGAAATACATGTTCATATCGCTATTCGTTTTCCATTCGAGGAAGAGGCCGAAGATTTTTTTTTCATCACTTCATTGCAGTTGTTGTCGTTGAATTTCCAATCATGCTAGATCCACTGGTTTCTTCCCTACCATACCCCAATGGATACTCTCCTTTCCCCAGGATCCCTAAGTTCTACGGGGTTGACAATACCTTGCTAGCAATGAAAGTATGACGCCAAGCTGCTGATGGGAGGCTCCTAACCTCACTCATGTCGTACTAAGCAACATTCTTCTACAATCGCATGAGAGCCACCCAAAGGGTTCAGGCTCCAAACTATGGTAGGACCGAAGAAGAAGATAATAGAACAAGCTCTCTCTTCTTTCCTTTTCTTTAGATTTTATTAACCATTTCGTTAATTCTCATGCATCCCATGCACCACTTTCAGTTAACTCTTTACTTTACTTTAATTAATTAATTGATTTATTTTATTTACCAACCCACTTTTTAGTTATCTTTAGTTCTCTGATTCTTTTTCGATTAGTTAGATTTCACTTTAGTTCAATTTCCTTAAGTTACTCTGTTAACTGATTTCTTAATTTATCCTTATTTATTTTTAATTTATTTATCATTCATTTATTGTTTTATTTATTATTTACTTCTTTATTTCTTTGTTTATTCATTTATTTCTACTTAAAGTTCTTTATAATCAATTTATTATTTCCCTTAATTAAATTAGATGTTGATTACCACCACATTCTCGTCACAACCAACATGCTCTTCTGATAATTCCCACAGGGGGGAGTTGGTTATGACAACTGAGCCAATGTTACCAAAGTTCACCTACCCTTGAAAGATCGAGGCGGTTCCTGGGGAATAAGGTTGAATCCTTATTGCATGCTCCCTAGCAATAATATTCGCGAGTTTCTGAATCACGGCCTACCGTCACAACACACACATCTAATGAAATGGAGTTTTCCTCACTCTATTCAAAATTCATCGCGACGTCCAATTTGCTAGCCTTACAGGTATAATTTTTCATCCTCGCCACCTAATGTGGATCGATTGACTATCACAATCCAATCATTTGCACATAAAACAACTCATGCATCAAATATCATAAATAAGATTTCAGCTATAACAAAACATCAATCGACCTCAACTGTCGAGGTTTCCCAACTCTTCCAGAATCATGCATGCCAATGCATCAAACATATCACAATTTAGTCATGTTATATACAAGATTGATATCACCTACCATAGTCGTCAACTCAGCTAGAGTCTTTGCATATTGATGCTTTCTTGCATTTCATGTATCTTCCTTTCTTGTCACACTCGATAGACCATCAGAGTGCATGCTACATAGATTTTGTCAAAACATTATACAACATTAATCCTTGCTGATAAATTTACATGATTTTTCATTCACAAATAAAATCATAATATAACTGCATACATAATTGCCCAAATATCGACATTATTTTCATACTCATAATTTACTCAAAAATATGTCAAATAATCCTTCTTAGGTCACATCTCATCAATAATTCATTGTTTCACACAAGTACAGGTCATCCGAAACCGAATGCCCTCAAAATACGTCCATACAAAGTTTTAGATCCCAAAATAACAAATACTCGGGTCATTCGTCATAGAATACCCTCAAGTAATAATTATTCTTATCTCAAGAGTTAGGGTAAAAACAGGGTGTTACATACACCTCCACTTCAGGAATCTCCATCCCAAAGTTCTAGAATAAGTATGAATAATGGTCCAAGCGTTTAACTAAAACACCTGGTTTCATAAAAGCTAACAAACATAAATTAAGAGAGCCTAGATTCGAATAAATAACAACTAGAAATAAATCTCTAATGTAGTTTAGACTTTAGAAATAACAATTTTTGTTTTTCCTAAGTATTGATTCGTTGTTCTCTTGTTATATATACATAGATTCAATTCATCCCAAATTTCTAGAATAAGTATGAATAATTGTCCAAGTGTTTAACTAAAACACCTGGTTTCATAAAATCTAACTAACATAAATTAAGATTTAACAACGATGTCTAATTCATATTTTAAGAGTGTTGTCTAATGAAAATGGAAACCCGTATGTCTCTCCTTGTAGGTGTTTATCTCACCCTACTTATGATGACATGATAGTTTTTTAACGAAATCTCAAAGACATGCATGAGGAAGCCTGCATTGATAATGATGTTGAAGGCGAGAACTGCAAAAGGCTTCTATGTTCACAACAAGGTATATACGACAAAAATCAACAACTTCATGGAAGGAACGTTTTATTTAAGTCCAGAAAAATTCAAAATAAAAACAATAAAACCATAAATTAATGGATACCGATGGTTAGACCTTATCGATGTCACATATCACTGCTTTCTTCACAATTACATAGAGGGGGTTTTGAGACAATATTTAAGACAATAATTGTGTAAATTGTCTCAACTTGAGACAAAAAAAAAACTTGTTTATTGTCTTAAATATTGTCTTTAAGCGAGTGTCTTAAATTATTGTCTCTATTTAAGACAAAAAATTGTGTCTATTGTCTTAAATAATATCTTTAAGCGAGTGTCTTAAATTATTGTCTCTATTTAAGACAAAAAAATTGTGTATTGTCTTAAATATTGTCTTTAAGATTGTCTTTTAAATTATTGCTTTAAAAACCATATTGTCTTAAATTATTGTCTATAAACACAATATAGAATTAGACAATTAAAATCCATATTGTCTCAATAAATGATCATATTGTCTCTCATGTTGAGACAAAAAAAACGTATTGTCTGAAATCTTGTTTCTCCATATAACTTTTGTCTCTCTAAAGACTAGAATGAAAATATTTATGTTACGACATGGTAGAATCAAACCACCAATATTATCCATTATATAATGCACATGCTCTACCATTGAGCTAGCACCCTCGAACTTCATATACAAGAAGAATGTTTTTTGTTGTTTAGGTATCTTCTTAGGTGGAGAGAAAGAGAAACATGAAATAATATTTTGGCTAATCTTATAGAAAAATAATTCTATTTTCTTATAAATATTTATACTTTCTTTAGGAACTATACAATTTTAATGGAGATTGCTACTGGCTTGAGCCACAATGTAGTTCTTATGGAGATTGTTGTCTACCAGCCATGAACCTACATGTCTTTGCATTACTTTTTTGTTTCATACATTGCTTCTAAAAAAAATGCAATTCATCAAATGCAAGTTAGTTTGTTGATTATAATCTGTATCAAACATGCAACCTTTTTCAAACACAAGTTAGTTTGTTGATTATAATCTTTATCAAATATGTAACCTTTTTCAAACATATACTGGATTTAATATTTTATCAAACATGTACTAGATCTATTTTTTTTATTATCTATTATTTTAATGGTTTTTGTTAACCAAAATAAAAAATATACATAATTTACTTTTACTTAGTGTTTGAGATTTAAACCATTAGTTATGAAAAGGTCTTTAATCTTACGAATATAAAACTGCTTCTGAGTGGTTTTGTTGAATAATTCGAATGAGTAAACAAACTTTAACAAAGAGCATACGTAATGAACTACTCACTTAAAGATAAACAACTAAGATATACTAGAAAGTATGAACATTTATTTTTTGTTACATTGATTCAAAATATTTGGTGGAAATGTTCCCGACATTATCACATGTTGTTGCAGGTTAACTTGAAAGTAAATAGCAATTTTGCAGTAGTGATAGAGCTTCATGATATTTTAAGTCTGCAAACTGTAAAAAATCACAACAAAAAAACCTCAATTATATGGTTATAAATCCATAATTCAAATCCTATCTTAAAACAAGCCCTTGGAATTATGAGGGATGAGAATTCCATGGAAAAGAGCCACAAGGTGGCAATGTCCAAAACATTGCAGTAGCAATGGTTGGTTGTTTGTAATTGCAAACAACTCCATTGCATAGGAGGGATCAAATTTAAAAGAATTAATAGTATTATGTAATTTATTGAAATGAAGTAGCATAATTATCTAAATTTTATAAATAAATAAAAAAACAAATTAAAAAGACAACACATTTGCAATAACAACTCTAAAATACTAAAAAACAAGATTTGACATATGGGATTATTTTATAATCTATGTTAGGGTGTAGTTCTTCTCCAACTTTTTAAGGTAAAGTAGGCATCAATTTGTTGTAGTGAAGGTTAGTTTATGGGGAAACTATTTTTATAATAATCATTATTTTATAAAGTCTCTATATTGATATATGGGAAAGTAGAAAACAAAAAACCAAGCAATTCTTACCAAACATCAAACACCTAAAATCAATTAACATAATGAAAGACAACCACAAGTTGAGTATTTGGTAACAACATAAAATTATATATACGTCAACAAGCCCCTAGTAAAAATCAGTTTGAAGGATGCAAATTGCATATGTATATGCAAATTTCATATGTATATCCCGCTGCTTTCATTTACCAATCTTTAATGCCATATTTTGGAATTGAAAGTGCCATAGGTTTGACCCTCTGTTCTTTGTTGTCTACATGTTTATGTACCATTGTGTACCAGTATTCTACCAAATCATGCTTACTAACATGCCTTTAGCTTTGAATCATAGTATGTGAATCATCTATGTTGTTTGGTCATTGACTTTTGAAACCTATGGTTGAATAAGGAGCTTACATATGACTTGATTCATCAACTGGTATGAGATAATACCATATAGTATGTGAATCATCTACGTTGTTTGGTCATTTTCTTTTGATAGAATAATCAACCCATAGTTTCCTACCTTAGACATTAATTAAATCATTTTTGTCTTATTACCTAGTCTCCTAGATTCCACTCTATGCTAGTTTCCTTCTACATGTCATAGAAGTCAACACTTGCTAAAACTGAGTCATGGAGAACTTGGGAAACCTCCTGGAAACCATATTTAGCATGTCTACTTTATTCCAGATCCTCCAAAGTGCATATCTGCTTTTTTCTGAAAAACTGCCTATTTTATTGAGAATTAAGGCAAAAGGAAAAGATAGACTAGGTGTAGTTGACTTGTTTTTTTCCCACATCATCTTCCTTCATTTTATCCTAATAAAATCATGTATGAGTTGTCTTTCCATCCCTCATTATCTTTCCTACTTTACTTAGCCAATTCGTGAGCATCTTGGTGGATTTGGAAATTGCTTTATGCACCTATGGGGGATTTGAATAGATTTAGTAAGCTTACTTTTTGACCATTTCGAATGGCATCCTTATGCATTCAAATATCTCATGTAATTATATATTGAAGAAGCCTATTACTTCACAAGGTTGGATATTGTACACTAATTCAATATAGATTAGTGTTATGCTCCAATTTCAGTCTCCTTTGATGTTAATTTTGCATGTTTGATTAGCAATTTTGTGAGTGTAATTGTTCTATCTCTTGGGTTCAATTTCCACATGGTATCAGAACCTTTTTATATTGATTTCTCTCCTTTCATATTTCTATTGCAGGTTTGACATCTTGACTGGGAGCATATTCTGCTAACTGAAGGGCATAATTTATGAGCTATGGACCAATCTCAGAAGATCATCTTGACTCCATTCAATTTCTTTGAGTGGAAAGATAATATGGAGATATTGTTGAGAGAAACATTTCTCTACATGGTTACTATGGCAATTGAGGTAGAGCCCAATGTAGTTGCATAGAAATAAAATGGCACAACAGGAGGGATGAGGCCTATGGTCTTTTGTGTCTGAGCATTTCAAGAGACCTCCTCTTCCATCTTGATGGATTGACATCACCGAATTAAGTGTGGGAGAATATTGTAGAGATCTTTGGTAATACAGATGAGATGAGAGGACATCAAATCGAGAATGAGCTAATATCCTTGAGTCCCAGTAGCTTCGAATCCTTGCAACTCTATTTTTCTTAGTTTAAAGCCCTTGTTTTGCAGCTAAAACAGTGTGGGATTGAAAAGAAGGAAGAGAAAATAGTTTTGGCCATGCTTTCGAAGCTTGGCCCTGACTATTTAATATTTGTTTCAACCTTCCATTCCACAAAGTTGACAGCTCGATCCTGGAAGATGCCTAAGCTTGCATAGTTCATGGAATCCCTCATACAGGAACGAGATAAGTTGGTGATGATGGGCACCATCAAACCTTCCAAAGACCAAGATTTGGTTTCTAGAGATTCAAGGGTGGATTCAAAAAGCAAGAAAAAAGATAAAAAGCCACCTGAGCAAAGGAGAGACAAGAACAAGTCTCAAGAGGAGCCCCAAGGCTCCAAGAAGAACTTCTAGAAGAAGAAGAACAAAGGAGAAATGAGCAAGTGCACATACTGTAGTAAGGGTTATCATCTTGAGAGCTCTTGTATGAAGAAGAAAGTTGACATGTTGACCCAACTCCTAGAGAAGAATAAAATCTCCCTTCCTGATTGCTCAAAGAAGAGGGAAGGAGGATCAAATTCAGAGGACAGAGAAAGAGTACATGCTTTGGTTGTTGGCACATCAAGCTCACCTAGCTTCATCATAAACTCTAGAGCTTCTAGACATATGGTTTCGACAAAAGAGGAATTCTCCTCTCTTGACATGTCGAAAGGTCCACCAACAGTTTTGGGAGATGACTATCTCACTAATAGTTTGGGAAAAGGAAGGATTGATATTGACCATGGTAAGTTCAATAATGTGTTTTATGTTCCATTGCTTGCCTCTAATTTCTTGTCAGTGTATCATATGACTCACATTGGGTCTCCAAATAAGGTCATATTCTCCCTTGATGGTGTTGAAATCACTGAGATTTCAAATGGTAAAGTCATAGCAAAAGGTGTTGTTGATCACACTTTGAAGGTATACATGTTTTCCCATTTTCTACCCTACTCAAACCCCTCTGCTCTTCTGATTCATGCTAATGAGGCAAGTAAGATTTGGAAATATTAACTACAAGTATCTTTCTTATTTGAGTGAAAAATATATGGTCATAGGGTTACCAAAGATCAAGTTTTCCAAGGGAGTCTGTCAAGGTTGTATCCTAGGAAAACACCCAGAGCACAAATTTGAGAGAGTTAGTCATGAGAGAACCTCTGCACCTCTTGAGTTGATCCATAGTGGCATTGTTGGTCCATTTCCTCATATGTCCATGAGTCAAGACAAATATGCATTGACCTTCATAGATGACTTTTCCAAGTATTGTTGGGTTTACTTCCTAAAGCATAAGTCTGAATTTTTTGACTACTTCGAAGTCTTTAAAGCCTTGGTTGAAAACCAGTCTGGTTGGAAACTCAAGATAATTAGATATTAAAATGGTGGTGAGTATGTCAAGTCTGAGTTCATTCAATATTGTAAAGATGCAGGTATTCAGATGCAGCATTCGATCCCTTACATACCACAACAAAATGGTGTTGCTGAGAGAAAGAACAGTTCACTGAAGGAAATGGAAACCTGCATGATGGAGGCTAAGAATTTGCCACCAAATTTTTGGGCCGAGGATATATAATATGCATCCTACATCCAGAATAGGGTGCCTCATAAGCATCTTGATGGTATTTCTCCTTTTGAAGCTTGGAGTGGGCACAAGCCAGATGTGACCCATTTCAGGATTTTTGGCTCAAAGGCTTGGGCTAGAATTCCAACTGAAAAGAGAAAGGATTTGCAGCCCCAAAGCCAAGAGTTCCTATTTTTTGGGTATTCTAAATATTCAAAATGGTACAAGCTGATCAACTTGAGCACTAACAAATCTTTCATTGAAAGAAGTGTTCAGTTCCAAGAAGAGCCTTTAGTAACAGTTGAAGTTGGAGAGTCTTCTTCACCACCAAATCCATTGATTGTAAGTGGAGAGACTAATGAGTTTGCTGATTCTGATATGTTTTATAATGATTATTTGATTGTAGATCCTGATATTCCTACAAGACCAAAATGGGCAGCAAAGACCATTCATGCATCTGGGGAACTAGCTAGAAATCCTAGTGACGCTAGGAGGACTAAATCTCAGTTTGAGAGTGCCCTTTGTATGAAAGATCCTTTATTTGTTGAGAAGTGCTATCTGATGGTTGAATCAGATCCACAAACATATGAATATGCATCACATGATCCAAGATGGAAAACAACCATGAAAGAAGAATTCAGCTTGCTCTAAAAAGAATAACACTTGGGAACTGGTTGATCTTCCCTCAGGGAGGAAGCTAGTTCAATGTCAGTGGGTTTTCAAGACTAAGTTTTCTACTGATGGTTCACCTTTGAAATATAAGGAAATATTGGTAGCCAAGTTCTACTCACAAGTACATGGTATTGACTACAATGAAACCTTTACACTAGTGGAAAATATGGACTCCATAAGGCTAGCTTTAGCCATTGCAGCTTCGAAGCAGTGGGAGGTACATCACTTGGATGTGAAGTGTGCTTTCCTACATGGAGATCTCACCAAAGATATTTACATGCAGAAACCTGAAGGGTTTGTTTATAATCCATCTTCCAGTGTGCAGGTTAAAGAAATCATTGTATGGGCTCAAGCAAGCCCCCAGGGCTTGGTATGCCAAGATTGATGGATTTCTGTTGTCATTGAGTTTTACTCGATGCAAGTCTGATCCTAATGTTTATTTGAAGCTGATTCATGGTTCTTTGATGATTATTTTCTTGTATGTGGATGACATTCTAATTACAAGAAGTTCAAAGAAAGAGATTGCCTCCTTGAAGGATGCAATGAACCATGCATTTTCTATGACAAATTTGGGATTGTTGAGCCAATTTTTGGGTCTCAAAATTTCTCAATCCCAACATGGAATCAAAGTACATCAGTTCAAGTATGCCTTAGATTTTTCTGAACAAGTTCAACATGAAATATTGAAAGCCAAGCAAGACTCCCTTCCTTTCAGGAGTTAAGCTTGAAGAAGCAGGTTCTTCTCCTATGGTAAATAATACACTGTATAGGCAGTTGATTGGGTGTTTGCTTTATATTACACACAATCAACCTGATCTATCTTATGTAGTTAGTGTGGATTCAAGATACATGGATCAACCTCATGAGATCCACTGGAGGGAAGCCAAAAGGATCCTAAACTTTGTTCAAGGAACAAGAACTCATGGGATCTTCTACAAAGCAAAATCTGATTTTGATTTGATTGGGTTTACTAATAGTGATTGGGAAAGTGACAACACAGATCAAAAGTCAACATCAGGATATGTGTTCATGCTTGCAGAAGGACCAATCAGCCGGTCAAGCAAGAATTAGAGTGCCATAGCACTCTCATCTACAGAAGCAAAGTATATCGGAGTTGTAAATACAACAACTCAATGTTTGTGGTTGCAGGGAATACTTGGAGAATGTGGCTTCAAATCAGAGTTTTCAACTATTATCTATTGTGATAATCAGAGCACCATTCAAATATGCAATGATCTAGTTCAGAGACAGCGAACCAAACACATTGAGATCCATATGCACAACATCAGATAGCTTGTGCATGATGGCACCATTCATCTACTCTTTTGTGCATCTTCAGAACAAGTAGCAGACATCTTCACCAAAGTTTTTTGTGAGAAGACAGTCAACAATCTCAAATCACTGCTAGGGATTTTTTATCATGCTGTGAAACATGATTGATAACAAGATTTTCAAATTTTTTTTTATTGTCCATGTTTAAGGGAGGATTTTCCCACTGGGGTTTTGCCTCTTTCCTTGGTTGTATAGACAAGAAGTATGTAAAGGGTGACTAAGCCTTGTCGCTAGGCCCTATATTTTTCTGATATTTACTCATAAATTTAGGCTTAAGGGGGGGTGTTAGAATAATCAACCCATAGTTACCTACCTTAGACATTAATTAAATCATTTTTGTCTTATTACCTAGTCTCCTAGATTCCACTCTATGCTAGTTGCCTTCTACATGTCATAGAATTCAACACTTGCTAAAACTGAGTCATGGAGCACTTAGGAAACCTCCTAGAACCCATATTTAGCATGTCTACTTTATTCCAGATCCTCCAAAGCGCATATTTGCTTTTTCTAAAAAGCTGCCTATTTTATTGAGAATTAAGTCAAAAGGAAAAGCTAGACTAGGTGTAGTTGACTTGTTTTTCACATTCATGAACCTCCTTCCTTTTCTCCTAATAAAAGCATGTATGAGTTTTCTTTCCATCCCTCATTATATTTCCTACTTGACTTAGCCAATTCTTGAGCATCTTGGTGGATTTGGAAACTACTTAATGCACATATAGGGGATTTGACTAGATTTTGTAAGCCTACTTTTTGACCATTTCAAATGGCATCCTTATGCATTTGAATATCTCATTTAATTATATATTTCAGCAGCCTATTACTTCACAAGGTTGGCTATTGTACACTTATTCAATACATAATAGTGTTATGCTCCAATTTCAGTCTCCTTTGATGTTAATTTTGCATGTTTGATTAGCAATTGTGTGAATGTAATTGTTCTATCTCTTGGGTTCAATTTCCACAAATTTTGAAACCTATGGTTGAATAAGGAGCTTACATATGACCTGATTCATCAAATGGTATGAGGTAATACCATAATTCTATAGGATGAAACTTATACAATAACTCTATTAGGTTAATGAGGATTATTGATTTCATGGATTAATATTAACTATCTTTACCTACAACATCATAAATAAACACAAAGTAAAAAATACGATATACACTAGTTCGATAAGGAGAACATGAACATTGTAACAAGAATAAGTACTAATTATCTTTATCTACAACATCATAGATAAGCACAAGTAAGAAATACGGTAAACACACTAGTTCAATAAAGATAACATGAACACCATAAAGTATTGGGAAATAAAGTATTGAGTATAGAGCTTACTACTAATACTTACAATAAATGTATTAATGTATTAGCTACTTAATATCCACATGAAAAGAAGCATAGGTGTTTCTATCTTATACTTACAAAGCTATTTAAAACATATTGTACACTAAATACTGTATACTCAAATTTCATTAAAAAATACTGTATAATGAATACTCTATACTGAAACACTGTATAATGAATACTCTATACTAAAATCTCATTGAAAATTATTGTATACTACAATTTTTCCTATATCTATAAATGAAAAATCCAATGCACAGACAAACAATGGAACAAGATCATGGATGCCTTATAAGAATGTAGGTACATTTGAGCCCCGAGCGTTTACAATTCAAAATCAAAATTGATATTCAATTCAAGAATGATCAAAAAGTTTAGAATGAGACGAGTGGCATATTCTTATACTGACTTTGTTGTGTAATTTGAATGGCATTCTTATATTGTTTGTTTATTCTATTTGATGTCATAATTTTCACAAAGCTTGATATTGAACACCATTAGAATGTTAAAGAGAAACTTAAACAGTCTGGTAGCCTTTTTGGGTAGATATATATTATGTGTTTGAACCGATTTATTTTTATGTGATATTAGATTCAATGCAAGCAATATGCTAAATAGGATACGAAACCGTCAAGTAGTCTTTGTTGGTGATTCAATTGGAAGAGACCAATGGGAATCACTCATTTGCATACTAGCAGAGGCAGTTCCAGACAAACTCCAAATACATGAGGTGAATGGAAGCCCCATTTCAAAGCACATGGGATTTTTGTCCTTCATATTCAAGGAGTTCAATTGCACTATGGAATATTACAGGGCACCTTTTTTGGTTTTGCAAGGCCTCCCTCCAAAAGGATCTTCTCCTGAAGTTAGAATTACACTGAAATTGGAATTGGTTGACTTGACATCTCGGTATTGGAAGGATGCAGATATTTTAGTCTTCAACACAGGTCATTGGTGGAACTTTGAGAAGACCATGAGAGGGTAAGCTTTTACTTTGCAGTTTGACAACAATGCAATGGTTGAATCTGGATTCTTTGTTAGACTCTTGAAGACCTTAGTCATGGAACAGAGTTTATGTTGGTCGTAGGTTCAGATCCACAAATAAGTGAAATCACCTAATGGTGATCACTTTTCTGACATGAAGCACCATAAAATGTTTTTGGGGCCATTTCTTCGTATTTTTCCAAAAAACTAGATTGGCAATTAAGAAATTCTAATCTCAAACATCACAATTCATTCCATGATTTCTACATTTTATTAAATTTGAAAAGTTTCTTTACTTGTCAGAATTTGCACCTTAACTTTTCCATTTGGACAGACGAAGAGAATTTCTCAGGGGCCGCTATTTTCAGGAAGGAGAAATAGTAAACATGGGAGTGGATGTTCTGACTTTATTTGAGAGATCTATGAAGACTGTGATGGAATGGATTCATCAAGAAGCAAATACAAAAAAGACACATGTATTCTTTCCTAGCTATGCTCCTGTACATTTCAGGTTTGTCTCATGTCTTTCTCTGTCTATTGTACATTTCAGGTTTTTGTCGTGTCTTTCTCCATCTATTGATTGGATTAATCTCTACAAACTCGAATATTTAGCTCTTATGATTTAATATCATAAGAAAAGGAAAGGTTAAAAGAAAATCATCCTTATAAACCCTCCAAGAAACATTGACGAGAGGACCAACATAGGCATGCTATAGCTCTTCATAAAGATTAGCATCTGTACCTGTATCGAATCCTTCCATGATCAACAACAAATAAACAAAAACGGTTTGTTTTATATATATAATTTTTTTAGGTTTTATTTAAACTTTAACAATGTAAATAGGTTTGGCACATGCCAACAATTATTTTCTTCCCAACATTCAAACTCCTTGCATATATTCTACAATGATTCTACTATCAAAGTTGTCTAAGGCTTCTAGGCATAGGCAAAAAAACTACCCACAACATTAAAGTCATCACGATACAAACAAATCTCACAGAAAATCCTACTAAAAATATGAAAATCAACACTGTTGGACTTGCACACAAAGTTGTCCCTCAAAATAGCACATTCTTAAAGCTTCTTAAAAATCCAAATCCTCTGCCAACATGAAATCCCATCACCCAATTTCGATGCAAAGCAATAGGAACCTAAAAACAAACTTAGCGAAAAAAACCCTATATTACAAATATCAAGAAGGAGAACAAAAAAATAGTAGCTTGCATATCAAACAAATCTGAAGTGTCTTGACGGAAACATTGAGGCCAGTGCCAGGCTTGATAGTAGCAGTAACATTCTCTTCTATCCAGCATTTGAAAACATAGACAAACCCACCTCCACCGAGAACACTCTCTGGCCTAAAGTTCATGGTGGCAGATTTTAGCTCATTGAATGTGAATTTTAACAACTGGGATGATATTCTTAATTGCTCCTCTAGCTTGGGAGTAGTTGGAATGCTCTTTGTACTGGCAGTGCTAATCGAAGGACCTCTCTAGGAAGTTGGCAATAGTTTACCACTATCACTGGGATTTTTGGTTTCAACTGATAAAACCCATTATATATTGCAGGATAGTTCAGTAGTTAGGTGGTTTATAAAAGGTAAAGGCATAGATATAAACATATATTAAGTTAAATAGCCACTTTGAGAGCCTGTTCCAAGGTCAGCACCTCGCCCCTATACAGGAGATATTCATTATTTAGCTAACAAAGCATTTGTTTATATATATATATATATATATATATATATATATATATATATATAATGTTGGGAAGGCATTAATATTCATTATTTAGTGAACAACTTGAAAATTTCTCAACATTCAATTTGTATGAAAACCATACACATAAACCTGGATGCAACTGGAAACCTGCAAACGTTGAGCTTGGGAACCCTAAGCTGGCACAAAAATTAAAAATGCTATTGTTGAACTTTAAAAGGTGATGGTTTATTTGGTTAATTATTGAAATTTAAAAGGCCATGGTTTATTTGGTTAATTATTGACCTGGTGTTGAAAATTAAATGCTCTTGAAATGCGCATTTTATCACTTATCCCAAGATAACCATGAATCCACAAATGTAGCAGGCTTAGTCACATGTCAAGTCCATGCCTATAGACTTCATTACCGATTGTACTCCATTAAATATGATGGAGGGTTTCGTAATATAACCCGCCTCGGGTTGATGAATGAATGAAGATTTACAGTGGTAAAACTTATCATTTACATCGTTGTTTCATTAAGTAGTATATATGAGGGTTCTTGACCTTCTCTTGCACATTCAACATAGTTAAAAATCGATCATGATCAACAAATTGCCAACTTAAGTTACAAAATGCATCGCAAAATATATCATCTTCACACATTAGTTCACCCTGTGGTTCTCTGATATAAGTTTTTGGCAGCGGAATTTCTAGGAGTGCATGTGGATCACTAAGATAAAGGGCAGTGATATAATGAAATGAATGAAGAAACTCGTCATCGTACATCTTCAGTTTGTTGTATATTGTAACAATATTTTTCAACTCGCTGTGGCTCCAATTTTCCTTCAATACATTATCTGTGACAATAGGGTTGCAGTGAGGTATGAAAAACAGCGTGGGTCTGTCCACTTTTCACCCTTTTTCTTCATCAGTAGAGGGACAAGTGCAATTCAGGGCACGTATAGCTTTTTTCTCTAGTGGCGTTAGCACTGGATCATACACCACTATATCATTCACCCATTGAAGCTTATCTCTTAATAATAATGGTAAAGCCAATTGCATGTGACCAACCTCAACCTAGTTCTCTACTTCTCCAAGGTCCAGGAATTCAAAAAACAGAAATTCAATTGCAATTACAATTTTAAGTGACATAATAATCTTTAAATTACATAATAATCTATTGGAATTCTCGAACCAAATTATAGCTTAATACCAGCTATTGCAATTCACTGCTTTTATGAAAAAAAAGTGTATTGGAATTCACTGCTTTCATGAAGAAGAAAAAAACGTATTGTACTCTAAACTATATGTGACAAAACTATCTGCTCCTTTATATTTTAAAGCATGGCTTCCAACTACTACTTTATATTTTAAAGCATGGCTTCCAATTAAGTAAACCTTCCCTGTCTTTTAACCTTTCTCAATTAATAATCATAAGCATCTTATTGTAAAATTAGAACATAATACCAGCTATTGGAAAAAAAAAGTATTGTAGTCTAAACTATATGTGATAATGGAATCACCATCCTTCACATTAGTGATGCAACAATCAAGGTTGGTCCTTTTGCAACAACCTGTGATGCAACAATCAAGGCTAGTCTTTTTGCAACAACCTAGAAGATGAAGATGACATTAAGAAATTTTAATTTCTAGGAAACTCTAGGAGAAGTTACAATAACCATGATTTTCAAAGTTACTGTGGAATTGGTTATTCTATGGAATTAGCAATTCTCTACATAATGCTACTTTGGGAGAAATGACCTTGGATCACGCCTGGTTTTTGTCTTTCAACAAATTAAGAGCCCTTTCTTGTAAAATGCCAATTATTTAACCTTTGGGTGGTACCTTTCCCAGGAAAACAATTTAGTTTGTAATTGCTCAAACAAGTTTATTAAACCCTCTTCATCCCACCCGCAACCCCACCCCAGCCAAACCCCACCTCAGTTTTTATCGAGATTCTTTACTACTCATAAGAAGAAAATTATAAGCTCATTACCACAGATGAGAGAGTCATGAAGGCTGATAACTGGTTAAAAGTGTACTCCCAACCAAAAAAATTAAAAAAAAAAGTGTTATATTTTGTTTAACATACACATTCAAACTTCAAAGGTGGTTTCCAACTGAATTAGCATGAAAATGATTTTTAACTAAGTTAAAATATATTATTTTCCTCATAATTACAGTAAACAAGAACTCGATTTCCCATTATTCTTCTCTATTTTGTGCATCCACTTACAATTTTCCTAGACAATATAAGACAAAACTGGATGCCTGTCAAAGCCGTCTGTGGAAACCAGGCGGCTTCTTCCATTGTGCCAGTAAACGAAGTGACTGACTTCTTCAATCACTGGTATTCCAATAACATTAGGCTAGTAAGCTAGCAAGCAACTGGTATTCCTTGTCTTCTAAGTCTATAGGTGAAAAGCAAGCAACCAAACAATGAAGCTAGCAGAACAGAAAAAGAAAATGAATATTGTGTGCGACAAATAGGAGAGTTGGTTATAATAAGTACTGCATCGCCGCACCATTCGCTCGTATACAGAATCAGGCATAGAATGGCCCGCCATTGAAAAGCAATGGCCACGTGGTAGTTGATATGCGCCTGACTTGAAGTGTGTTGTGGGGGGCGTTGTTCTTTATTTGGCTTTAAAGTCTCCAATGATCTCCCAATCATGGAAGCTTACCATTGCAATTCTATTTAGAACCCTTCCTCCATTGTCTCCAACTAATCCAAATCCCTACAAATACACAGAGAAAATCAGTCTACAATTTTCAATTTATTCTTCGACTTCTGGATTTGTAATTTCTTCATCATTAAATAGGTATCAATGGAATTTCATAGTATGAATATATGTGCTCCGAATCTTGACGAAAGATGGAGGTCATCGGTAAGCCTTGAAGAACCATGCCAAGAAGATTTATGGGTTCTTTGATATTTTAGAATTGGTCACCATATGAGCATCCATTACACATTATGGATTCTATTATTGTAAATTTGGACTGTTTCTTGAATTCTCCATGTTATTATATATTCTCTTTAATGGAAACTGCAGAGTTTGACATTGGTATAGAAAATCCAAATCCCTTTGAACTTTGAGCTTTCATTCATTCATTCGCGCATTTATCCTTTATACTTTCATCACAATATTTAATATAAAACATAGCTACAACTACGGTCTATAAACAACCAAAACCACTGCATTGAGACTCTATTTATTTGATTGCTACGCCACCCACAACACACTTCAAGTCACGTGCATATCAATTGCCACGCGACAACCAGCTCTCATGTTTGTCGCACACAATCTTCATTTTCTTTTTATGTTCTGTTGGCTTCATTGTTTGGTTGCTTGCTTTTCACCTACAGACTTAGAAGACAAGGAATACCAGTTGCTTACTTGCTTGCTGGCACGATGTTACTGGAATACCAGTGAGTGAAGAAGTCAGTCACTTTGTTTACTGGAACGATGGAAGAAGTTTCCCGGTTTCCGTAGGAAGCTTTGACAGGCGTCTAGTTTGGCCTTGCATCATCTAGGGAAATTGTAAGTGGATGCACGAAATAGAGAAGAATAATGGGAAATCAGGTTCTTGTTTATTGCAATTCAGAGGCAAATAATATATTTTAACTCAGTTGAAACTCATTTTCATGCCAATTCAGTTGGAAATCACCTTTAAAGTCTGAATGTGTATGTTAGACAAAATATACCATTTTTTTATGTTTTTTGGTTGGGAGTACACTTTTAACCAGTTATCAACCTTCACGACTCTCTCATCCTTGGTAATGAGCTTATAATTTTCTTGTTATGAGGAGTGAAGAATCTCGACAAAACCTGGGGTGGGGTTGCATGTGGGATGAAGAGGGTTTAATAAACTTGTTTGAGCAATTACGAACTAAATTGTTTTCCTAGGAAAGCTACCACCCAAAGGCTAAATAATTGACATTGTATAGAAAAGGGCTCTTAATTTGTTGAAATACAAAAACCAGGCATGATCCAAGATCATTTTCCCCAAAGTAGCATCATGCGGAGAATTACAAATTCAACAGTAACTCTAAAAATCATGGTTATTGTAACTTCTCCTGAAGTTTCCTAGAAATTAAAATTTCTTAACGTCGTCTTCATATTCTAGGTTGTTGCAAAAGTACTAGCCTTGATTGTTGCATCACAGGTTGTTGCAAAAGGACCAGCCTTGATTGTTGCATCACTAATGTGAAGGATGGTGGCGCCATTGTCACATATAGTTTAGACTACAATATTCATTTTTTTCCAATAGCTGGCATTATGTTCTAATTTTACAATAATATGATTATGGTTATTAATTGAGAAAGGTTAAAAGACAGGGAATGTTTACTTAATTGGAAGCCATGTTTTAAAATATAAAGTCACTGATAGTTTAGACTACAATACGCGTTTGTTTTCTTCATAAAAGCAGTGAATTCCAATACGTTTTTTTCTTCTTCATAAAAGCAATGAATTCCAATAGCTAGTATTAAGTTATAATTTGGTTCGTGAATTCCAATATATTATTATGTCATTAAAAGGGGTTTGTTCTTAAAATTGTAATTGCAATTGAATTTCTAGTTTTTGAATTCCTTAGAAGCTGACTGATAGATGTGTTTTATTTGTACGACACATTGATGCATAGCTGAAACCAAAAATCCCAATGATAGTGGAAAACCATTGCCAACTTCCCAGACAGATCCTTCGATTAGCACTGCCAGTACAGAGAGCACTCCAACTACTCCCAGGCTAGAGGAGAAATTAAGAATATCATCCCAGTTGTTGAAATTCACATTCAATAAGCTGAAATTTGCCACCAGGAACTTTAGGCCAAAGAGTGTTCTCGGTGGAGGTGGGTTCGGCTATGTTTTCAAATGTTGGATAGAAGAGAATGGTACTGCTACTATCAAGCCTGGCACCGGCCTCACTATTGTTGTCAAGGCACATCAAGTTCGTTTGATATGTTGGATGCTATTTTTTTGTTCTCCTTCTTGATATTTGCAATATAGGGTTGTTTTCCCTAAGTTTTTTCAGGTTCCTATTGCTTTTCATCGAAATTGGGTGATGGGATTTCATGTTGGAGGAGGATTTGTGTTTTTAAGAAGCTTTAAGAATGCACTATTTTGAGGGCCAACTTTGTGTGCCAGTCCAACAATGTTGATTTTTGTAGTTTTAGTATGATTGTTTGTGAGATTTTTTTGTAGCATGATGACCTAAATGTTGTGGGTAGTTTTTCTGCCTATGCCTAGAAGCCTTAAACAAATTTGATAGTAGAATCACTACATAATATCTATAAGGAATCTGAATGTTGGGAAGAAAATAATTGCTGGCATGTGCCAAACCTATTTACATTGTTAAAGTTTAAATAAAACCTAAAAAAAATTAGATATATAAAACAAACCATTTTTGTTTATTTGTTGTTGATCATGGAAGGATTCTATACAGGTAGGGATGCTAATATTTATGAAGCTTTCAAGTTAACCTGCAACAACATGTGACAATGTTGGGGACATGTGACAATGTAACGTGGTGGCAATGTTCCCAACATTGCCACTTGATATTGGGAGGAGCTATTTGTATGTAGCTTTTGAAAATTGATGTATTTGAAGATGAATGGTTTAATTGTTATTTTAGTAAAAGAGGAGAGATATGGATGTATATATTTCAATCCTCTTAACTAGGTTTATGAGGTATTGTCCATTAAAAAATAATAAAGATATAATATATTTTTACATTTGTTAAATATATTTTTTCATTTCATCTTTTATATATTTCAATGCCTAATATTTTATTGATGGATTCTTTTTAAAATCTAGATGCACCAAAATGGTTTCTTATGATTGGTGCTTAATTATATGTACACTAGCATGGCCACAAGTACAAGTACATTTTTCAACCACGAGGTGGAAATGTCACAGTAGTTGGTAACAACTATTGCTATATAAACTATAGAATTTTGGAACTATCACAAATTTGTAAAAAAGGAAAATTATTTTGCCAAAAAAATTACCT
The DNA here is from genome assembly GCA_001517045.1 of Pseudotsuga menziesii. Lineage (NCBI taxonomy): Eukaryota > Viridiplantae > Streptophyta > Pinopsida > Pinales > Pinaceae > Pseudotsuga > Pseudotsuga menziesii. The sequence continues at coordinate 324,094 of LPNX010081818.1, read as the reverse complement.
AGCCATCAAATCGATTTCACTACTTAGCCATTGAATTGATTTCTCAATGTTTTGAGGAAACAAAAGATAATTGGAAAAGATGCAAAATGTGTGCTAAGCACCTTATTCATGATAAAAAATCCAATTTATTGCATATTAAATATGGATACATCCACCTAAACTTGGAGAAAGGTGTAGAATACAGGTAAACACACAAATGGATTCATTGAAATAGGTAGAATAAATAACCTTCATGATGACCACTCAACCAAAATCATAAAATAACAACAACAAATTAAAACATGCAGATGCAATATAGCCCTTCAAACCATGATTTTTCTTAAAACCTATATACATTAGAGGTGAAGGGAAATTCCTATGAATTTCATTTAAATCCATTGGATTTCACTAATAACTATCATAATATAAACTAAATTTCTCAAAAATTGAATAAGAACATCTTTTATGCTAAGAAAAACTATATCAGAAATAAATCACCTACTTATTGAAAAAATAAGTAATATTTTCCAAATACAATTGTATACTTTGTAAATAAATACTTTGTAAATGAACAAATGAACCAAACTATATGTTAAAAATCTCAATAAACAAAACTATATATTCACATATAGTTGGTTTATAATGAACCAAATTTTTAAAAATAAAATCCAACACCAAGTTTAAAGTTAAAATCATTATATTATAGAGTTAGAATTATTATAAAATTATCACACTAAAGTTTTACGGAATTGAACTTAAATTTATATCTTTATACTTAAAATTCTATGCAAATTTGACCATTATTCCCTTAAGTTAATTATTCATTTTGTGTCACTCAAAGACCCAATAATTTTGATAGCTTAAGTCGATTACCACCCACCAAAATTTCGGTAGTTAAAGTGCATTAATTTTAATGGCCTAATATGTGGCCTATGCTCCACAGTTGGAAGAGAGACTTTGGGCAAAGCTAGGTGCTAATTTCATTGTAAAGGGTAAGTGTAATTAATTTTTCTAGAAAAAGGGTGAGTAATATTTAATGTGTTTACTAAATATGAATAAACAAGGTTAGATGTGATGCATCATGATATCCAATAGTGTATATTCATTTCAAACTCATTTAATATTGCCTCGTTAAATACATATTAATCGTAAAGACTATGTTAAGGAAAATAGAAACCAAAATTGATTTTTACTGGAAAAATGATAAGGGCACAGATTGACATTCAAAGTATGTTTTGGCTGAAAAAAATGGATAAAATCATGTCTCAGTATTAATTAAGAGCGAATACCCAAAAATCCGAAGAAAAGAATAATTCTTAATCAAAGCTACCGGGGGCAGATTTTAGGTTTACGTGGGAGGGCGATGTAATTCTGGAACGTCGACGCGCATGGAGTGGTTGGCAAGGTTTTCATAGTTATACTATTAATTCTTCACGGGTCCCTAGCTATTTCATTAATTGTAGTTCGGGTTAGATCCCAGCTATTTCATTAAGTCCTCTAATAGTATGTGTAACCTTTTGAGATGCACTAATTTTGATGAGATGCATCAATCTTTGCCTTTATCAAGACCATGCATCTAGCAATAGGATAAAAATAAAACCAGGTGGAATAATCACAAATATTTTTAGCATGCACTTCCTCATTGCTCAAAAGTTGAAGAAATCGAATAACAATAATGGATGAGATTCTAACAATATAGCAGTATTGATTCATAATGGCATTACGATGCAATCATCACTTCTAAATAGGTTGCAACATTATCCTCTGCTAATAAAAGTTAAATGGTAATCTAATATGTTAACCACCCCCCTAAATCTCCTTTGCAATGTTTACCGCACATGAACCACAACCAAGAGATGATTGTGTGATACATCCCCAAAAATAGCACAATGCTTAAGAGAAGGGATAAGAATATTTCACCTCAAAAGAAGACATAATACAAGTCTGTAAGCATATCAAACTTTAGATTTTGTGCATGACTGTGGGAGGCTGGAGGGTAAGAGTTGACCAGGACTCGACTCTTGAGCTGACTTGGAATAAAAGCATAAAAGACTACACTAATTTTCAGGGGAAGAAAATTGTATTTTTAATAAAGATGGAAATTTGTAATGCCTATTATCCATACAACCCAAACTTTCAATAATAATTCATTTACCAGCTAAGTTACCAGAAACAAGAAACAAGAGATGGTACGCCGCGATGGGTACGGTAAGAAACGTATACAATGTATATACATAAAATATTCATATCTAACATTGTATATACAAAATTATTACCAAACAAAGTAGGTTGCAAGGAAGATTTCACATTTAAATTATGTAAATAGCCCATGTTGGAACTTTAAGAAATTGAGCAAAATATGCCAAGATCTAAAACATGCATTGAATCAGAGAGTTCAAGATGAGGCTATTAGCCACAACTTACCAGGAAATCGGAGCACCAACCGAGTATCATGGAGCCCTAGCATAATTAAACTATGGACAATGGGTTCTGGGCGATTCTCCTCAACGAAAAGCAATTTACCTCCGTCAATCTCCTCAACTGACCACTTGAATTGAACTATGGACAATGGGTTCTGGGTGATTCTCTTCAACAAAAAGCAATTTACCTTCGTCAAATTCCTCAACTGACTAGTTGAGCCACAGACTCACTATTTTTCCTCTCGAACAAATATTATTCGATTTTTTAAAAGGTGGAACTTGCTAGAATTATTTGAAATGGGGTAATTTGTTTCAATTAACAAGTCATTGAGTCATAGACTTTATGGACAAATGTTATTCTAATTTTTGAAATGTTAAATATGATTTTAATAGTCATTTTTTATATCATTCAAAATTGTGTGTTTTATTTCCATAATGGTTTATTAACACATAAACATCATGGATTAATATGCTTCCATTATTAAAAATTCTGGAACTTGTTTGCAAGGTCCTTTTTTATATAATTCAAATTTAGATATTATTTCAATTAATGAGTCATTGAGTCATAAACTTTCAAAAGGTGGAACTTGCTTGGAACGTTCCTCGGTTATATCATTTTAAATTGGATGTTTTATTTTAATTAAGGAACCATAAACTTCAACGACAAAAAATATATAAATTTTTAAAAGGTGGATCTTGCTTGGAAGGTTCTTTGTTTATATTATTATCTCTTTCGCACGCAAGCAGAATATATATTGTAATCGTTAGCCCCAAGGGTTAGCTCAATTGGTAAGACGTGTGCACACTCTCTCGGTTCGGGGAGAGGTCACGGGTTCGAGCCTTAAGTTTTTTTGGGTTATGCCTTCTGCGAGGACGGTCGACGGTTTACCACCTCTACCATCCACTAATGTGGGGAAGTATTGTTGGGTTTTCCGTGCATATTTCCATATGAAAAAAATATATATATTGTAACCGTTCGCATGTTGAATTTAAATTAGTTAACCTATGACTAAAAATTATATTCCTTTTTATAATGTATAACATTATAAACTTAAACTTTTATTTTTTTAAACATAATTTATTTTTTTTCAGTTGAAAAAATAAGTTCCTTGTTATTCAATTGAATCAAAGGTAACCTTTTACATCAGCAGAAAATTGTCTTAACCCCAATGGGTCTATCAGATCAGTAAAAGTAAAAAACATTGCAAAAACAGTACAAGCAGAAATATGACAATACCCAAGATGACATGAAAACAATCAGCACCTGGGTATCAATACATGTAATGGTCCTCTCATAGGTGAGCAATAAAATATACAACAGTCATGATATGTCCATAAAGAGCATTTTTTTTAGAGGAAAAATACCAGTCTTTGTTATTCATTAAGAATCAAAAGACATCTTATACAATAAACTCACTTCCCTGGCACAGAAAGCATATATGGAATCCCATCCAAGCACAGACAGAAAGTACAAAGCATGCCAATAAACAACCCAAAGAGTAAGAGGACAAAGCCTGATCATAGCAGACTTTTCTCATCATCCATGATAAATAGGTCAGAATATGCTGGCAAAACTTGAGAGTGATAAAAAAACAGACAAATCCTAAGCAAAACAAGTCGGCTGAAAGTCTCAGCAAACAGACATAGATAAAGAAACAACCCAACAATAAGTGCTAAAGGAATTAGAACATGTAACTCCGCACTTGCTAGAAAATCATAAATTGGCCATGATCTATGATCATGCCATTCAGAGATTCGAAGAAGATTCCAAAACCCATATCCATCTTCAAAACTTGTTTGGAGAGACCGTCAGCCATCGAGTTATGCTCACGATAAATGTGTTTGAAGATCACTTGAGGGGCATGTGACAGCATAGCATGAATATCATCACACTAATTATTCAAATAGGGGACATTTAGTGATGTGGGTCTGTTAAGCCAAGAGATAATAACAAGTGAGTCATCATATATCGAGTGCATGGGAAGACCCATCAGCTCACTCACTCTCAAAATAGCCCAGAGTGCCAGTAATTCAGCTCTGGTGTTTGAGCTGCTTCCACAGCCCAATGAGAATCTAAAGAAATGATCATCATTGAGAAAGATAACAAAGCCATCACCACCAATATGCTCAGTAGCAGCCCCATCAAAAAAGCCACAAGGAAACTTCATCATGGGCCTTGGACCGATATTCCTTATTTTTTGTTTTTTTTTGTGGAACAGGGTACAAGTACATAAGGTTATCAATCTGAGTGATGAAAGCATGTACAGAAGGCATCTTATTTTGAAATATGAAACTGTTCCTGAGTTTCCAAATACACCAGAAGATGAAAATCGGGAGATATCTATAGAGAGCAAAGAATGTAGTATGGCTGAACCAATAATCCAAAAGGGATGAGACTGATGCAAAATGGGGAGAAGAAAACCCAAATCGAGCTGCAAAGTAGGAAAAGATACCAGTGGAAAGTGGGCAATCCAGAAAGAGGTGTTGTATATTCTCTTCACACAAACAGCAGAGGACACATCTACTAGGGCCCTGAAATCCTCGATGTTGTAGTTGAACCCAAGTCAGAATCTGACCCCTTACCCAAGAGATTCCAGATCGTATCAAGAATAGAGGCCTGATCCTTAGAACAAACCGTAGATGAAATACAATCATAACCTATGGCTACTGTTAAAGGACCAACATAATTATTATGAGACCATAAAAGGGATTCATACTGATCAGAAAGTTGAATCCTTCCAAGTTATATCCCTCTAGTATATTTTTCCCATAAGAGTTTCCAATCACCCTACAAATCCAGGTCATCTGTCAAGAACCAATAGCTCTTAGCATGTGGGGTAAGATTCCACGCATGTTCTAATGAGCAGATACCATAATCTTCTAGATAGTCCCGCAAATAGTGAGGGAGAAGAAAGGATGACCCTAAACCAACGATGGGATCTAGACCCAATCAGATAGAGGACCCATTACCAACTTTCCATATTAATCCTTTACCAAGCCAAGATATGGTAAGGAGAAAACCTTTCCAAATAACAGAAGCTCTTCGAAGAGAGAACGATTTATCACATAGCCAAGAATGTAGTGGTAATCTCTTCATATATTTCACAGAAAGAAGCTGAAACCAATTACCGTTGCCATTGATAGCCATCCAAAAACTTTTTAATCTCAAGGAGAGACTGAACCATGAAAGATGTTTAATACCCCAACCACCCAGAGAAGTTGGGCGCGCTAAATAATGCCAATCCACAAGATGAAACTTCTTGTTCTTGGTTGAAGAACCCCACATAAAAGAATAAATAATGTCCATAAAGAACACAATAGGAGCCCAGGCACCTTATCCAAGCAGGTAAGTGACCCTCAGTATTCCAGAAACTGCTACTTAGCATAACCAGAAATAGCTCAATAAATACCATGTGATCAATAACTGAAGTAGAATGAGCAAATTCTAAAAAATATGGATAGAGTCTTCCCCAATAAACTCATCATCATATGATTCTGTAAGCAAGAGATGACCAGGAGCCAAACACAACCCCTCCTTGGATAAGGTGGCTGCTCTCGTGTTATGTTCCCTATAGACATGATTGATATCCACCCTGGTGAATGAGGACATGAGCAATCTGGTGTTGTCGCACCAAGCCTCAAGGTTCACCATATCGAGGGTGGATTCTCCCTTTGCCCAATTTGTAATCATCGAGGAGTTGCCAAATATATGTAGGTAAGGCAACCCAATATCTTTGGCAACCCGTAATGATGCCCAGAGTGCTAAACGTTCTGCTCTTGTATTAGTCATGCTCCCACAACCAAGCTTAATAGCCAAAAAATGGTGTTCATTTAACCAAATACATATGCCCGCACCACCAATGAAATTTGCTGCAACTCCATCAAAGAATACCATAGGAAATTTTGATATAGGCGGTTCACGAATGTCATGAACTGTGTTCCTAGACTTTAGTGGAACGTTATAAGAATTTACCTCTTTCAAGATGATATGTAAGAGACTGGCAATATTAGGAGTCAGATCATCAAATAAATTTCGGTTCCTAGCCTTCTAGATATTCCAGATGAGAAAAAGTGGCAGGTACTGATGGGTACCCCCCTTTGAGACCTAGTTTATGAGATTATCCAAAAGGGTAGGCACAAACCATAGAAGGTGAACATCAAACAAAACATTGAGATCCCATATCAGCTTCTTTACAAATGGACAGCCAACAAAAAGATGTTCTACTATTTCAGCATCCCCTTTGCATAAACAACACCTATTGGGACTGTGCCAACCTTTCCTGCATAGGGTGTCCCAAGTATTGATTTTTATATTACAAGTTAGCCAAATGAAGCATTTAAGTTTATGGGGAATATTTAGGTGCCAGATCTTTAACAGGAAAATCATTTTCCATAATAGTCCGATGTTCAAAGACAATCAGATCATAAGCTAGTTTGGCTGTCACTGTACCCAACTATTTGTCATACAACCAAATTAGAAGAGTATCTTCAGCAGTTCCAATCCTAATACCACCATGAGTCAAGCCTTTAAAAAATGAACACCATTGATCATCCCACTCACCACCCAGGTACAGATCAGAAGCAGTGTACCAGTTAGAACCATCCATATTTTGGGCCTGAGCAAGAGTTGAAATCCCCAGGTCATGAAGGTAATCTCTAAGCTCCGCAGACAAAATATACAGAGAGTTCTGCCCAGCAATAGGGTCCACACCCAACCTAATCTTTAATTCGTTCCCCACCTTCCATCCCAGCTGGAAAGTAATCCACTCAAGTATCCTAATGAAACCATTCCAGAAGTATGAAGTGCCAGTAACTTTGAAATTACGGGCACGAATCCAGTCCTCTAAGACCTGTTTCTGAAGTATTTATGGACAATAATTCTACTTCAAATACCAGTACCATTTAGAATCTACCACAAACATTTCAGTCTCAAAGATATTCCAAACCATTCAAGGTTCTTAATATCCCAGCCTCCATATTAAGTAGGTAAGGAGACAGGTTCCCAATTAACCAGATGAGAATTCTGATGTTCAGCAGAGGATCCCCACCAGAAGAAGAAGATAGATCTTCTAAGTAAGGTCGGGATATATTTAGGACATCTAGCCAAGGAAAACCAATAGACAACTAACCCCGTAAGTACATCTTTAATGAGAATCACTTTGCCTCCAAGAGATAGTAACCTGTAAGTCCAGTTATAAATCTTTTTTTCAAGCAACTCAATCATCCAACACGAATCAGAGGTATGATACCCCAATGGTTTCAGGCAGTATCCCAAATACTTAAAGCTCGAAGTAAGTGGATCCATTCTGAAAGGGAGCAACTGTGAAATTTTGCATCTAATATCAGCATCCACATTCTGATAGAGAAAGGATGAATTTTCCAAGCTAACCGACATCCCCGTAGCCGAGCAGAATAAGTCCAGTGCATCTTTATAAGCACTCCACTCACCAATAGTTCCAATACCAATTAAAATCACATCATCTACGAATATCAGGTGTGTTATCCCCAGATCAGGAGCATATTGAAAGCCCTTAATAAGACCTTTTAGCTGAGCATCCATAATAATTTTGCTGAGGCTCTCAATAACCATAATAAGGGGGACAAAGGACATCCTTGATGAATTCCTCTGGTGGAGGAAAACATTCCAAGGGAGATATATTATTTTATTCACCATAAGCTTAGATATCTTATTTCTTAATGATTGTATACTTGCACTTGAATACACTTGTCTTAATGTAGGTTTTCTTGTTTATTTTCTATTTAATCAGATTTGATGGCAAATAGCTCGAGAAAAATACACGTGGAAATGGCAATGATTATCTGAGTGGAGTTTGTACATGTAGACTTCACCTTGTGTGCAGAAGCCTTTCCCATCACCGTACTAAATAATTATACCTGCCATGTAAAACACATTAAGGTATCTTTATGTGGTTCTTTCTCATAATCTTATTTTATGTTTAAGGAATGTGAGTGAATAATTTTATATTCAATACTAATTTACATGAAAAAATTACTTTGTAATATTATTATATATTTAATTTTATTTACCTAAATATAGATATAATTATATATCTTTATGCCAAATGCAATGCAATCCTATGTGAAGAAGAATGGTCTTTCTTTTTAAGGTTTAAAATGATGTAACATCATATGATCAGTGATATAATATCTATAAAAAATCTTTATTTTAGGTTTTGAAAACTATTGTTAAATTATGGGTTTTTTATTTTTTTAAACTAAATTTAATCTATCATTACTATATATTTACACATACTATTTATTTTCTTTTTTTATGGATAATAATATAATCTTACATCATAATAATAAATAATTTTTAAGAGGTTTGCAACTAGTATGTCTAAATTTTATTAATACATAGTAAACATTATAAATCTTAAATACATACTAATACTTTTGAAATCGACATGTTACATTTCGAAATTTGCTTGAACTCATTACAAAATTTCTTTATCCATAGTCATATCTACGAACAACTGAATTTATATTTTTTTATGAGTAGCCAAAGACACTCAACACCAATGAAACTCAAACCAATTGATAGAACATGTCATTTTCAACTTCTAGTTTTTTTAGTTGAATGCCTTGGTAGGTCTAGGTCAAGTCTGTAATATTTATGCATACTTGATGTTTTGAACTTCAATTTAGTTAGCAACTTTATTGTTCAACTAAGATATGGCTACTTTATTATTAGGTAGGAGTCTCTCATTCCTCCTCAATGCATGTTGCATGTTCATTGACCCAAGTTTCTCATATTTTCCATTGTTTGAGGATTTAATTAAACACACATGGGGAGAGCCATGACCCTTTAAATATGGATCACATATTTGGAAAAATCTACCTAGGAACATTGACACCACCTCAACCAAGCACATTCTTAGATGAAAGTGTTTAAACAAAGACCTTGATTTCCCACCTATGTCTACATGGATCCTATTATACCATTTATTCATGAGCCTACTCTACCATACTGCAAGTCGTTAATGTTGGTGGATGAGGTCTCTGGTGAGTAAATACATATCACACTGACATGAATAGTGTCACAACTTGTATTGGATTTAAACCTTCATAGCTTAACTAAGTTTTCCTCTTATTTATGACTTAAAACTAAAGAAATATGGAATATGCAATAAAGAAGTAATCTCATATTTTGCTCTTATTGTTATAACAAGTAAAAGAGTAGCCTTGCTCACATGACAGTATTATATAAGGTCAAATCTCTTTGTTTCTCATTGATTTCTTGAATGATCTTGACGAGAAAGCAAAATTTAGGAATTTAAGTATATCACATACGCCTAAGAATGGTTTTAAATCTCCTTTAACAAATATATTCTTAGACTTTATTGCCTCTATACCTCTACTTGGTTATTGATGTCTTCTCCTAATCTCAAAGTGAAACTTGCTTCATAATTTCCCCAATACAATCCCCCACACCTCTCACTCAAAATATATATTCAAATTTTTTAATAAATAATATTAATTTATAATAAAAACCTATTAGAATATAAAATTATACATATTAATAAATTTTAATAAATATTACTAATTACGTCCATGTCATTAGTTAATGCACTCCATCAATCAGGCAAGACAATGATTGAAAGATAAAAAATACACAATATATATATTATTTTATATTTACAAGTTCATATATTTTTATTTTAGCTTTCCCTAAACTAAGCAGCAGAGAATAGCTACCACGTAGCCCTTGTTTAAAGTTGAGTTCTTTATTAGTCCGTGCAAACTTAGGGAGTATTTTTTCATTTGTAATTCAAAGTGCTTTGACTTTGCTACAATTGTTTTAATAAATCCTTCCAATGTATTATAAAAATTAATTTTTTGAATTGAATTTTTTTTAAATTAAAAATAAATTTTAGAGTTTTTATATATCATATGTCATTTTATATTTGGAGAAAAGGGTTATTGATGAGACATAAATTTTAGAAATTAACTTTATTATAAAGAACAAAAATAAAAACATTATTTATGAAATTTTATGAAACTGCTATGTAACTAACATCATGTGTTATTATTGACTTTTCTTTACAAAAACGTAAAAAAATGATATGATGTTTTGGTTTTTATGTGACCATACTACATATTTTTATTACAATGTTCTTATAAAAACAATTACTTATTTATATAAAAAATTCTATTTTTTAATGTTTATAGTTAACTTATTATTTACTTTCTCAATTTTTAAATTCGACTTAGAATTAAATCATACAATTACTTATTTATATAAAAAATTCTATTTTTTAATGTTTATAGTTAACTTATTATTTACTTTCTCAATTTTTAAATTCGACTTAGAATTAAATCATATTCCACTTATATGCTAGAATTAGCCACTTCCTAGCATATTCACTTGTTTCAACTAATGATTCACTAAATAATAAACTTCGAGTATTATTCCCCTTTTAAAAAGGTAGCACTTGCTTAAAAGGTCTCTTATATTCATATCATTCAAAATTGTATGATTTATTTGAAGGATGATTTCTTCCATTCTTCAAAATGTGGAACCTGCTTGGAAGGTCTCTTGTTTATATCATTCAAAAGTTCCTTTTACATTGGATATGTTGTTATATACATAAAGTACACATAAATTAAAATAAAGTTATTCCACAATATATGTGGATTATTTTTAAATTTTAAATAAAAACAACATGGATCTATCTTAACACTCAAATTTATCAAACACTAAGAAAGGTTAAAGTGATTAAGATATAATAATTTTTATCCTAATTTTTCTACACCTTATTTATGTAAAAGTGAATATGTGGTGATGTTGGACTGAGATACCCTCATCCATACATCATATGTCTAGGTCCAACCAAAGAAGTCATATCTCATGATCATGGAAAAGATTTCCGAAGGGAGTCTCCTATATGCTTTAGTTGTACTCGACTGATAATATTTGGATGGTGGATACTTGAAAATGCGGTGATAGGAGGGAAGTAGTAAATTGTGATGAACTTTTGTCTTCTCCATATAAAAACTTAATTCAATAATAAAAGAGAATGGAAATAAATTTCATTATGTATATATATTATGATCTTGTTAGGTGAAAAAACCAAGAAACTATAAAATATAAAATTTCATTTCATTTAATGTATATCAGTATCATAGATGATGTCTGGTGGGTATGAAACCTATAAGATGCAGGATAGATGCACAAAAAATTGAAATTGTCAGGCACAACTTTCACTTTCTAGTATTTTAATTTATAACAATTTTGACAATTATATCATCCGAAGAGATTAAGGTTCCCTAACCCTATTTTTGTGAGTGGACAACCATGTTTTGTTTACATAATTTCCCACCAAAGGAATCATATCTCGTTTCGAAGAGATTTGTTAATGCAAGACACCGTAGGGATGATTTCAATGGTTTCACCACTTTAAATGGTTTCTCCTCCTCTTCCTTGATAACAGATGCTTTCTAGGGATTTACCTATTGCATCATTTTCAACATTGAGTGTCATGCCTCAAGAAATCAGTCTTGAAACTTGATTACTTGACCTTTAATATCTATACGGTAGATACTCAAAATAAGGAAGAGGAGGTAAGGAGAAAATTGTGGGGAATTCGATGCGGGGTTGTACTCGATCAATGATCAAATTTGAAGGATGGGTCTTAATTTCAATTGGAAGAGAACTTATTGTTTTAACCCTTCAAAGATGAAGGGAAATATAAATAATTGTGTTTTAATTGACAAGTATAATTTAATTAAACCCTTCCCTAAAAATGAAAAAAACAAATAGTGCCATTCCTAATTTTTACAAGAGCGCTCCCTAATATCTACATATGATAACTTTTCAATAAAACCTAATTTGAACACATCAATTTGACGTATTTGTAACATTAATTTTATACTTCAGTAAAAGAACAACTAATCTATTGTATTTTTGTATTTTTCTGAGTTGGAGCACACTTCATATACATAAAAACTACTTAGACTATGAAATAACCATATTGGGGCATCTACATGATATTATGCATAGTATAGGACATTGTAATTAGATAGTCTTAAAAAAATAGAACCATGAGAGAATTACTTACTGCAGAAGCTGCTAAGCGAACCGATGGTATAATAAACCTACAAACAAAAAATACATATAAAAGTTACCAAAAACTTAATTCAAAATAGAGAGAGGGAAGCCATCCAAGCCTCGGAGATGTAAGAATGATGGGCATTGGGTATCTAAAAAAAATTAATACATAGCTCAGAAAACATTAAAAAAAAATCCTACATACCAAGCAGGTTAGCAACGTTAGCACAATCGAGGTCAGGGAATCAAATTTTATTGTTCAACACTTGCCACAACAACATACAAGTATGGGATGAAGCAACAATGGAATCAATCCTAAGTCAACTAAAGAATTGCAACTTATTGTATGTCTAAGTCTCGACAATTTGCCTTTTAAATTGAATCATAACACCAAAAGAAGTTTGATAGTGGTTGGATTTGAGAAAGTTCTATGTGTGAATAATTAAGAGCTCGAGGCTCTAAAATTTGCTATGTTTTGTACCAATCCACGATTTGGAAATCGACAATTATTGGTTGGAAATTTAAGTTATTTAATGAAAACAATTAATGTATATACCTCTATGTCAAAACCGTTTTCCATGTTGATGCGGGCCACTAACCTCCTTATTGTCTTACCAAAATGATTGAGAATGAGGAAGAAGACATAAAATTTTGCACTTCACCTTCAATGAGTGCCTTGCAATCACATTGATAAGGAGTGATAAGAAGATCAAAGCAATCCAACATGTCAAATCTTGATTGAAAGTGTTAATTAAAGACTTATATGGTTTAAATTGAATATAATACTTACTTATAGTTGTCTCTTACTCTTGGCATCTTGACACATTTGATGTTTTATGGTTGTTTTTGTGCATTCACCCAAATGATATTATAAGGTGAGAATGTGTCTCCATAATAATCCTTATCTATGAGTATGGGATGAGGATTTTAAAAAAGAGGATGTAAAGACATGTAATTTTTATACGTAATTTGGTGGCGAGCGCCAAGGACAAATGCAGTGAGAAACCGCAAATGTTCAAAATGATGGAGGGAGATTACATCATGATCATGCCACCTGGTCAAATTGAAGACCATTCTTGAGCATTTTTCTTTAATTTTATTAATAACCATTGTGGTGCTTTGGTCCAAATGTTATTTCTAACTCATTTTTTCTCCATATCGTGTGCCCAATGCCACCTCTCTTATCAATGCATAAATCGACCTCTACACGGTGTGTGATCTTAGATGCATGTCATTATTTGTAGTTGCATTCATCGAGTGTTGTTTAGAGTTGTCGTGAGTCCATGACATTCATGCAAGAATGAAGTCTTGCAGAAAAGGAATCAGTGGACATTGGTATCCAGGCTCACATTGGCAGTAGGCACACTACTGCACAAAGTTTTGGGCTTGTTTCAAGCTTAGTAGTAGACTAATAGTGGTTCTCTGTTTTTATAGTTGCAGTCGATGAAATATTGTCACACCTACGATCGTATCCCTAAGTGACTCGAGAGTCAGAGTCACATCCTTGTGGCTAGTTCTGTGTAGTTGTTAGTCATCACTCGTCATATTGCACAACTGAGCAATGCTTCCATGTGACGTGAGTGAGAAAGAGATTATAATTTATGATATTTCCAATATTTTGAACGACAAGTCAAACTTTATATCATAGGAATTTCAACATACTAAGAAATTTATATGGATAGGTAATTTTAAATGTTGCCCTTCTTTTGAAATGTTGATATAAATTATGTCCTTAATTGGAAGGGTAAAATTCAGATTTTAATTATTTTTGAAGGGCAATTTTAACTTTACACTTCTAGGTCTGGAACCATCTGGAAGGGTTGGGAAGCGTTCAAATTTGAATGATGTACTCAACTGGTAATATCCTGACGATAGAGACTCGAAAGTGAGTTGACAGGAAGTACACAAAAAAATGCCAAGAAATTTCCAGGAACTTCTTAGATCTCCATTTTGAAATACAATTTAATAATAAAAGAGAAGGGGATCTTCAACAGGTATGATAATAAATAGTTGAATGAAATACGGAACTAAGAAGTCAACCATAATTCTGTGCATTTTTTTTTCAAACGATTTGACAAAGTATTGATATATATAGAGACACAAAGTAAGTAGCAAAGGCACAGCTGGTGGGTACTTTATATTCACGAGATCAAGTAGATACAGAGTAGCAAAGGTGCATTTCGAAGGAAGTTTGCACTAATAACGAATCATAAAAAAACTTTGCACAAATAACGAGTCATAAACTTTGTTGACAAATATTATTCTAGTTTTTTAAATGTAAGACATGCTTTTAAGGGTCTTTTTTATAGGAATAACCTATCGACCCGACCATTTGCACCAATCGGACGACCAAAACTCGATTTAGGTGGCGACGATGCTCTGTGAGGGGTCGGATTGGTGCAAATGGTCGGGTCGATAGGTTATTCCTTTTTTATGTCATTAAAGATTGTGTTTTTTATTTTAATAATGTGTTCCTAACACGTAAACTTTAGAAACTTTAGAGGAAAATATGTTTATATTATTAAAAGTTATGGAACTGGCTTAGAAGGTCCTTTTTATACCATTCAAGATTTACATATTTATTTGGATTAATGAATCATTGAATCATAAAAATTCAAAAGGTGAAATTTGCTTGGAAGGTCCTTGCTTATATCATTCTAAATTGGGTGTTTTATTTCAACTAAGAAGTCATCAACTTCAAGGACACAAAAATATTCTATTTTTAAAAGGTGGAGCTTGCTTGAAACTCCTTATCTATATTATTTAAAATTAAGTTCTTTATTAGTCAATGCAAACTTAGGGAGTATATTTTTCATTTGTAAGTTGAATAAATTCAATTTCTTTATTAGTCCATCTAAACTTAGGGAGTATATTTTTTATTTGTATGTTGAGATGCTTTGACTATGCTATATTTTTTTAATAAATTTTTTAATGTTTTTTAAAAATAATTTATTAAATTGAATTTTTTGAAAATTAAAAATAAGTTTTGGAGTTTTTATATATCACGCATCATTTTATATTTTGTAGAAAGAAGTTATTGATGGGAAATATATCTTAGAGAGCAACTTTATTTTAAGGCACACAAGTAAAAACGTTATTTATGAAATTTTCTAAAACTGCTATGTAGGTAACATTACATGTTAGTGTTGACTTTTGTTTAAAAACATAGAAAAATGATAGGATGGTTTTGTTTTGATATGAGAATACTACATATTTATATTGCAATGCTCTTATAAAGACAATTACTTATTGATATCATGAATTCTAATTTTTTTTAATGTTTCTAGATGACTTCTTATTTACTTTCTCATCTTTTACATTCAACTTAGAATTGATTTAATTTTATAGGATTAGCTACTTCCTAGCATATTTACTTGTTTTAACTAATGAGGTGAGTAAATCATAAAATTTAAGGATAAGTACTATTCCACTTTTCAAAAAGGTAAAACTTTCTTCGAAGGTCTCTTATATTTATATAATTCAAAATTGCATGCTTTATTTGAGTAATGAATTTTCTTCCATCTTTTAAAATGTGGGACTTCCTTGGAAGGTTTCTTGTTTATATAATTTAAAAGTTCCCATTTTTACATGATATTTGGTCATGTAAACGAATTACACATAAATTAAAATAATGTTTTTTAGACAATATATATGGATTATTTTTAAATTTTAAATAAACCTAAAAATATTTAAAACCAACATATGTCTATCTTAAACCCTAATTTTTTAAACACCAAGAAAGCTTTAAATGATTGAGATATAATAATTTTATCTTAATTCATTTACACCGCATTTATTTATTATGAAAGTGAATATGCAGTGATGCTCAAGTGAGAAACCCCCATTCGTACATCATATGTATCACTAGTGTAAAATGAGAGATTAGTGACCAGGAGACCAAAAATTTTGGTCAAAATAGTTTTTTTCAAGGGATAAATGTCCAAATTTGAAAAATTTAAATGAGCTAACTAAAAAAGAGCAAGATAAATGACCACTTTTGGTCGCGTGATAAAAACCAACTAAAAACGACCAAGATAAATGACCAAATTTGGTCACAGGATATCTAGGCCAAAAAATACAAGATAACAATTGGTCATTTATTTGGTAATTTTTAATTGTCACTCCGACATTGAAAAAAATACAAATTTGACAATGAATTTGTATATTTTACTAAATTCTAACATATATATAATATATATTTACACGTCCCTATATTAACAAAATTAAATTAATGCAACCCAGCTATATGTTAACTTGGACATGACCTTGGCATATAAAAAAACCCATTAAACCTTTAAACATAGTAAACCTTGGCATATATTGTTAATTATAAGGCTAATTTGCATGACCTTGGCATAGAATTATAGTTTTTATAGGCTAATTTGGACACGACCTTGGCACCTTCAGTAATTAAATTGGTGGGATCCATGTCAGTTGAAACCAGTGACACGTGTAAGAATCTTGTCACACTAAACTGACACACAACATAATCTCCTTCCTCCATCATCTTCTTCGTCCTCCATTGGATTCTCTCTCTATGTCCATTTCCAGTAGCGTAGTCTCTGTTGCATCATATATCTGATATTTTTTTATTTCCTCTCTAACTACGTTGCTTTTCAAGCCTTTAATTTTCTCTATCCTTTATGCTCTCGGTATCGTAGTGGACCTTTTCCTTTTATTCCTTCTAAAATCTCTTCTAAAAACAAGCATGGTCTGATCATTTGTAACAAACTTTTGTGGTCCCTTCATCGATAGATCGCGGGTTCAATTCTGCTGTTGTGTTTTCTCCGTGTCTGGAGCACTCAGATCTTATATTTCAAGGCTTCAGCTACCCAACTATTAATCATTGAGTCAAATTTTGTCAATTTTCGTGGACGACTTGGTATTTGTGTTTCTGTAATGAAGAAAAATACTCAAATTAGGCTCTTGATCAAGGAAACAATGATATATAAATAAAAATTGTCTCATGTATACACTACGTATAGACTACTAATACTTCACAATACTTCACACTCAAGGATTATTGATATTGATTAATTCCCTAGGATGGCCATGAAAAATATGTTGATAAGGAAAATTAAATGTACCTTGATCAACTATTTCAACATCTAAGTTGGCTAGACAAAGAGGAAACATGAATGAACAAATCCACAATTATGTCACTCAACCTTCATAAAGAATCGAGTGAGTCACANTATATATATATAATTCTCCTTACCGCTCGAGAGCATATTTATAAGTAGCAAATTGTAGAAAAATTTCCAAATGCTACATGTACAATGTTAACAAAATCCACATAGTAAATCATAACTAAAAATAAAAAAAATGTAAACAAAACAACTTCATAAAAATTTAACAAACATAAAAATATGGTAGCAAAGAAGTGGTTCTTTATTAAACTTGTTTCATCATTATGTCCCCGATAAGGGGATATATATTAATCGCTCAAGGCAATTATTTGGAGTAATTTGTAATAACTTTAACATAAACATATAATTTTTGCTATAGTTTGTATCAATCATTTTTTGGAAATTATTTAAATTTTGATTTATCTTGCTTCCTATTGGTTTATATAGGTGACGTAGGCCTGGGAATTTGTGCCCCAAGACCCAGCGGCAAGATTGCGTAAGCATAAAATGATCATTTTGTACCAGATATCCTACCCTGTGTGGACGAAAATACAGTGGGAAGATTGTTGTTACAGTGTTAGTTGTTTTTTAATATATGAATGGAATGGCGATGGCCATGAATTGACATTCAATCTCTGAGCTTTGCAAAACTTATTTCCATCGAGAGTTTGGTATCTTGTATCTTGTTCCATGCTAAATGCGTTCAATTCGAGCCGTGAAAATTCTTTGCAAATAGTGCAGCATGTCGAAGAAAACATATTTGTATACCATACACGCATTTTCCCTCCCTTCTTGAGCAACACCCCCACGACACACTTCAAGTGAGGCGCATTTCAACTGCCACGCGGCCATTGAAAATAAATGGCGAGCCATTCTATGCCCGAGTCCGTATAGGAGGGAGCGGCATGACCATAACCAGCTCTTCTGTTTCTGTTTCTCGCACACAATCTTCATTTTCTTCTTCTGTTCCTCTAGCTTCATTGTTTGGTTGCTTTCTTTTCAACTACATACTTCTATTGTTTTTGAAGTGTCAAATAGAAAAAGTACCCTAGACACGTCAATTTCAAATAAATAGTCTTCATTTTTTGTTTTGTCAATTTTGTAAAAGTTCCTTTGGTTGTTGATCTTCAAGCCCTTCATCAAGTTCAAGAGTAACCACCTCTCAAAGCATTTACAGCAAGCGTTCAAGCCTAAAGTCCAACATAAACATTATTTCCAAACATCAAGTTTTAAATCCCGTAAAAACAAAGCCACAGGTACATAAGATGGGATTGTTGGCACTTAAATGAAGAACTGTAAAAGGTTTTACCATTATAAATGCGGGTTGGATGAGACTCATGCATATAAACTAAAGCCAAATGTTGAGCTTATCAGTTGTGCAAGCAGCGATGAATATCAAACACCTACCTACCCCAAATGTCAAGGTATCAGTCATACCAAGTGCTTCGCAGAATACACACAAGTCAATTGCAAAAATATAAAGGAAATGTTTATCTCCGTGCTCGTTTTCATCATCGGGTAATCGGGTATATTGAACATAGCTCATCACTATCAGCATTGGAGATTTCTATAGGGATCTTGATCCTTGGTGTAATAGCAGCTTATATGGTACGGTTTTGGGTCATTGCAAATCATTTTAGAGCATCCAAAAAATATTGTTCTAAGTGTTCCTCTTAATCTCTTCACCAATGCACTTGACAATGCCACTGAGATCATTCCATCGTGATTTGTTCATCCTCAAGTATGGAGTATCAATAATAGAGCATCCAATTGTCAATCAAAATGCTAAATGCCTTCTAACATATTCAATTGACAGCCGGAGGATAGATGAGAAGAATTAGGTGACATCGTATTTTAAAACAGGAATTTGCATCCTATTTTAAATAAAGATGAGGGAAGGAAGGTCAGTGAATGAAGCAGAAGCAGTCAGTCACTTTGTTTATTGCCGCAATGGAAGAATTTGTGTGGTTCCCGCAGGAGGCGACTTTAACAGGCGTCCAGTTTGGCCTTGCAGCATCATCCAAAGAAATTGTAAGTGTAACTGGGCGCATGAAATAGAGAAGAATAATGGGAAATGGGGTCCTTGTTTATAGAGAAATTCTGAGGAAAATAATCTATTTTAACTCAGTTAAAACCCATTTTCATGCCAATTCAGTTGGAAACCACCTTTGAACTCTAAATGTAAAGAATGTGTATGTATGCTATTCAAGTTAAACAAAATATAGCACTTGTTTTTACTTTTTTTGGTTGGGAGTACACTTTTAACTAGTTATCAAATTTAACGACTCTTTCATCCTTGGTAATGAGCTTATAATTTTCTTGTTCTGAGCATTGAAGATTCTCGACAAAACCTAAGGTGGGGTGGGATGGGATGAAGAGGGTTTAATAAACTTGTTTGAGCAATTCACGAACTGAACTATTTTCCTGGGAAAGTTACCACCCAACCGTCGGCTAAATAATTGACATTGTACTAGAAAGGAAAGGGATCTTTTGTTGAAAGACAGAAACCAGGCATAATCCAGCTTCATTTCCCCAAAGTAGTGTCATGCAGAGAATTTCTAATTCAAGAGAATTACCAATTCCACAGTAACTCTAAAAATCACGGTTATTGTAACTTCTCCTGAAGTTTCCTAGAAATTTAAATTTCTTAACGTCGTCATCTTGAAAAAGGACCAGCCTTGCTTGTTGCAGCACTAATGTGAAGGATGGTGACGCCATTGTCACATATAGTTTAGACTACTATATGCGTTTTTTTCCATAAAGGCAATGAATTCCAATAGTTGGTATTAAGTTCTAATTTTACAATAAGATTCTTAGAGTTATTCATTGACAAAGGTTAAATGCTCATAGTCCGATGATTACTTAATTGGAATCCATGCTTTAAATTATACAGTATGGTGCCATCAAATAGTTTAGACTACAATACGCCTTTTTATTCATAAAGACACTGAATCCCAATACCTAGTATTAAGTTCTGATTTTACTATAAGATGTTTATAGTGGTAGTTATTTATTGAGAAAGGTTAAACGTGCATGAGAGGATTACTCAACTTGAAGCCATGCTTTAAAATATACTCAAATTTGATTTTTCATACAAAAATCATTGTGTGTAAGGCGGCACACAACTCTATACATTGGATTTCTTGGAATGCCACTTCCCCAACTCTGTACATTGGATTTCTTGGATTGCCACTTCCCCACCTCCGGCGACGCACAATTTTGTACATTGGATTTCATTTCGATTTCTCGTCTTTCCTTTGCACCATGTCTCCGCAAGCGTCCAAATAGAAACTCTCTTCTCTTTCACCTCAAATAACTCAATGGATATATCACTTATATACCGATTCCAACCCTAGAAAATTTATATGAACTCAACTTTCTCCCCACTCTCTAACGCAAATGTTGAAGAGACTGAGAGAAGCCCCATAGTTTTCCTCTAACCATGGATTTATTTATCTCTTCCAACGTATTCATCCTAAGTCCTAGCAATACGGTAGAGTACAAGCTTGATCATGGAATTGTCGGTATATACAATATTATAGCTGGATTGCATTTTTCAATCTTGTTTTATCCGGAAAAATATCATCGTCTCCTTCAACGATGAAGTGGCCCAATGTTGGTGTGATAGTCACGCCTAAGCACTTTTTTATCTCGTCAATAAAGGCCACCGAAAGATAGTTAAAAAAATAATTAGATTTTAGTAGTAATGAGTTTATCTTTCAGTGGTTTATAGGCATATGGTATTGTTTAATTCATGGTATTATGGTATTTATATTGATAAATTTTATTTTAGGGTTTGAAGAATTAATCTTTAAATTCTTAATGTGATTAGCTTTACTATAGAATTCGCTATGGCCTAGTTTAGTTGACTAAGGATAATGGAATATATTGCCTAGGATAATGGAATTTATTGTCTTACTATAAAATATACGCAAATTTGATTTCATACAACAAAAGTGTAACATTGGCATTGTCATGCCATTTGTTTTAATGTCATGCAACTGTAACATTGACACTGTTTGTAAAGCCTTCACTTATATTTTTTTTATTTTTCCAAATTGATTAGGTTGAGTGAAATGGGGTCGACACTCGCATTGTTTGTAATGCCTTCACTTATATTTTTTTATTTTTCCAAATTGAATAGGTTGAGTGAGATGGGGTCACTTCTCTCCTAATGACGATTTCATTTTCACCGGTTTATGCTCTTAGATTGGCCATCTACCTTCAACTTTCATGAATGACACATCAAAAATAGCCACCGAATTTTTTTGAAAATTTTATAGTTTTATGTTTATTTTGATTACTTAATGGTATAGCAAAACAAAATTCTAGAAAATGATAAAATATATTGAAATGTCTAAATATATTAGAATTATATTTATTTTTAATTTGAAATTTCATAATATAAATATTTTTATCATATCATAGTATATTTGAGTAAGAGGTAAAATAATTTTTAATTTACATATTTTTATTATACATGTGTGTTTTTTTTAAATATATATGTATAGAATTGTTACATAAAGTCCATATGGTTTTTATATTTGATAAGTCTGTTAAAATAATCTATGTAATGTCTATTTCATGTAATGAAATTTTCATTTTAACTCAAGTTATTGAGGAAGGCTTGGAATTTGACAGGCATATGCCTCCCGTCAAAATACTATTGAAAATATTAAGAAACCATTTCAAAGAAGGGGAAAATAATTAGGTGGAACTTATTTTCATGATAAACAAAATTTCAAAATGTTATTAATTTTATTAATAGGTTTTTTTCAAGATAAGTGTATACTTACATAAGTGGTTATTATGATATATGTAATAATGGAAATTGTTGTCTTACTTTACTAAAACTTTTCTATTTGATTGAAGGGTAGGTGGTGATTTTTCCTTGAATGAGGAAGGTTTTGCTTTCTTTTAATTTCTTCTTTTTCTTATATTGGCTTAGCATTATTCAAATATGGAGTACTGTCCTCACTTTCATTGCCTTTCTACCCTTCCTTTAGAGGATAACTTACTTTTCAAGCCCAAATGTGCAACTCCAAGAGAGAGGTGGGTACCATTTTAGAGGGAGAAGTTAGTTTTGAATTCTGATACTCTGATACTGAAGGAATTAGCTTAACCACCCGACAAGCACCAACAATTTATCATTTAGATAATAAAAAATGGTTCATCCCCACTCTGTATTTAGGCTTGTCTTTATGTCCTTCATGGCCTATTTGAGATGTAGTAGTCGTTCTCGCATAGCTGGTAAATCTCATCCTCACTTTGGATCCATTGAAATAGAACTTGAGTCTAGAGTCTTCTAAGTAGTCAAATCTCTACCATTCTCAAAAGGATGCCTAAGTAGGCTATAACACCATTTATTCTATTTTTATTGAGTTTTAAGTAGGCTATAACAAAATTTAATCTATTTTTATTGAGTTTTAATTTTTTCCATAGGCAATTGCAAACCACTAGCTATCACGGAAGCAATGTCGGGGACATTGCCACCTCGTGGCTCTTGTTACACTTAGTAAAGAGAGTCTATGAATGCACTAGACCATATATATATGTGTGTGTGTGTGTGTGTGTGTCTTTCACAAATGATAACCATTTCCAAGAGCGCTTAATCATCGAGTAAGTGACAAATACATTGAAAATTTGAGTCAATAATGTTCTAAAAATTATCCAAATATGTTTGTAGCTGGAATTATCCTTTGGAGCAAAAAAAATCTAATTTAAGGACCACTATTCCTCAACAAACAAAAAGTAAAGTTACATTTTGTAACATAAAATTATTGTAGGCCTACAATATACCACCTAGATAAGACTCCTACTATCATAGAGATGTGAGACTCATATATAAAAGGGTGTAAACTATGAAACTAGATCTTAAAATATAAGAAATAGTATTCATATGCATATAATAGCATGGTAAAAAATGATGCTTCCTCTCGAAGTACAAGTCATTTCAACTTTATCGCGGAAACATTTACCAATCAACCCTGTCAAATTGGTTTCATAGACTTCTTAACCAATATACAAACGACACAAGTATGTTGTAATGTCCTCTTTTGCTTAGGAATTGAGGACCAACCTGCTAACCTATGTGATTCCTATAGGTTCAAGAGGGTACTTACAGTCAAGGAATCAGTTGAACACTGATGCCATATATAGAAGATCTAGGGCATCAATATTATATCACCATTGGGTCGAAGACTGCCACTAGAGCCAAAGGCCACCTGCATGCATGACATCCGAGCATTATTTAATGATGCATGCACCTGATTAAGTCTCCATGCATATGCATGCAAGTCAACTGCAAATTAGAAAATAAAGTGACCTAATTAGGTCAAAAGTTAGTGTTTTCGCAGTTGAGAGTTATAAAAGAAAGATAAAGTGAATGGAGAAGGGACTTATGTGATAATTTATTTGTGGAGTCGAACTGGAGAGATCGACAAGCTAAGTTGGGGTTGAGTGCATGCTCAGCTTACTGGTGTATTTCGGCAGTGAAATCTATCTACCCTAGTTCATCATTAGGTTGGATCATCTAGGTTCATCACTAGTTCATCATCAAGTTACATTCAGTAGTTATTCTGGGAGGTTGATTATTCATCTAGCCAGAGGGTTTCACCATCACACCGTGCCAGTGTGATTAGAGACAAAACAATTCGTTTTCCTACCTACACGGTTCAGAACTTCCGCATGTTGCTTCCATCATCATCAAAGGGGTATTATAACCCTAGCGCACATCATCCGGGCTTCCACCAGCAGCTTATTTATTATTTTGGAGTTTATATAGTTTGAGAGGAGGGTGCATTCACCTATGGAGGATGATTTGGTGTATCTCCTCATTCCTCCAGCAGGATCCTTGCATGTTGGGACCAATCTCTTCACCATCAGCTGATCTATATACTGGTATGTACATGCATTGATTTCTCCTATTTTATAGCATCTCAATATTTTTCTAGGGCACATATTTGCATTCAACTACATGCATGCAAAGTTCGGGGTTTGCTTTCCTATTTGATTAAGGAGTAAGTCTATTAGCCATCTACAGTATACAAATAAACAGGAAAATATCAGCTTGGGATATTACAGTGGTATCAGAGCTATTTTCTTGGCCAGCTGTGGACATGCAAAATTATAAATGAATCCAGGAGACCCATACAACATTACTCACAGGAGACAGAAGTATAGAGACAGAGAAGAGGAGTTAGAGGGCATAGATTTGGGCAACAGAGAGTATCAGTTTGAAAAAGGCAAAGAAACAATGGCCGATGATGATAAAATAGCTTTCAATAGTCTCATATCAACCATAAAAAAACTCACCACTAGGAAAAAAGAAATGATGAGCACCTTCAAGCAAATGAATGAGAAGAATGGGCCCACCCCACACAGTCCCTTATTTCCCAACAGTGATAGGGTATCCACCAACAGTAGTAGGGGGCACTTACATACCAACATGCAGAGCCATCCCCATATATACAAGCCTTTCCGACCTACCATGCCTCAATTCTTAGATAGTCCAGCTGCAGTGCCTCTAGCACAAGTAGAACCAGAAGAACCCATGAGTGCCTATCTGAGACAATATAGGGATTTAGGAGAGGACTTCCATTCAGCTATGACCTTCACTGACTTCTTCCACTTTAAAAGTAAGAACAAACCCAAATCTTACAATAGGCCATTCACCCAGAACTATGAGTTACAGTGCACCGTAGGGAAACTGACTATCCCTACCTTTGAGGGCACCCGGGGTGGCCCAGTTAGGAATTGGGTGCAGAAGTTGGATACATACTTCCAGTTCAACCCCGTGATTGATATAGATGCCATTAAATTGGCTAATTTGCATTTGGATGGAGAAGCACATGAGTGGTGGTACCACGAGTTAGTGACACTAGGTCACAACACCATCACCTCATACACAGATTTTACACAGAGGCTCATTGAGCGGTTTGCTCGGAAGGATCCATAGGTACACTTTAGGGAGCTGGCATAGCTCAAGCAGACAATAAGTGCATATGCTTTTATTTGTAAGTTTCAAAGGATAGAAGTCATGGTCACAGATATATCAGAGAGAAGGTTGATTATGTTGTTCATTGAGGCTCTCACTGAACCCTTACGGGGATGGTTCAAGTATTATAGGCCCACCACCCTAGTAGATGCCATCAGACGGACTAGAGACTTGCAGGATGCAGTGCCCAAAAATAGGTTTCCTCCCAGGACCAATGTTCCTATTAAAGATAAAGAAAGGAAACCATGGCCCAAGAAAGAATGGATGGACAATGATACCCAACAGGACCTTAGAAGAAAAAAGTTATGTTTCACTTGCCAGGAACCATGGATACCAGGTCACAGATGTTCAAGAAAAGGAAAGGCCTACTACATAGAGGCTTATTTCGACAGTCAGGAGGATGAGGATTACTAGGATCAGGAGCAGGGAGAGACAACAGGGATAGTTGCTTAGGGATAGGCGTCATGAGGTACATTTGCTACCATGAAAGGGGTTCCTAGATTCCACACTCTTCGGATCAGAGGTACCGTACAGGGCCACAGAGTGGGAGTACTGATAGATGGTGGGGCATCCCACAACTTTATTGATGCTGCATGGGTTGAAAAGAGAGAAATTTAGACCGAGAGCTTTGATGGGTTTTCGGTAGTAGCAACAGGTCACACCATGGAGTGTAGTCATAGGATTCCTAAATTAAACATAACACTTGGGAATTATACAGTGATAGAGACATTCTATGTGGTAGATGTACCTAACATGAATGTGGTACTAGGAGTTCAGTGGTTGTATTCCATAGGGAAGTATTCCACAAATTACCAGACCATGGAGATGGAGTTTATAGGAGCAAAAGGACAGAAGGTGGTATTGAGAGGGATGAATACCTATCCTCCCACAGTAGTGACATCACACAGGATGGAGGCAGTACTCCGACAGAGAGATATTGAGTGGGTTGCAGAGTGTATGGTTACCTTTAGGAAACCACCAAATTAGGCCACACAACATCCAGTAGATATAGAGGCCTTACTATAGAAGCACAAGGTAGTATTCAGAGACCTTCCAGTAGGTCGACCTCTAGATAGGGGATTTGAGCACATTATTGAGTTAGAGGAGGGGACCCAAGCAGTTATCACCACTCCTTACATACATCCCAACAGGTATAAAGATGAGATCGAGAGTACAATCAAGGAACTACTCAAGCTGGTATCCATCAAAACTAGCTCCAGTCCCTTTGCATCTTTAGTAATGCTAGTGAAGAAAAAGGATGGAACCTTACGCATGTGCATCGATTACAGGGCACTCAATAAGAAGACCATAAAGAACAGGTATCCCATCCCTAGGATTGATGAGTTAATGGATGAACTATAGGTGGCAAAGTACTTTTCCAAAATTAATCTCCGCTTAGGGTACCATCAGATTCGGTTCAGGGAACAAGATGTTCCAAAGACCGCTTTCCATTGCCACTATGGACATTATGAGTTTCTAGTGATGCCATTTGGGCTCACTAATGCACCAACTACTTTCCAATCATGCAGGAACCATATCTTCAGGACACAGTTGCGTAAATATATTCTAGTATTCTTAGACGACATATTGATATACAGTCGGACTTGGGAAGAACATTTGAGACATCTTGATGAAGTACTTGGTATTCTACAGAAGCAGTCACTATATGCCAAAATGTCCAAGTGTGAGTTCGACATGCAGGAGATGTTGTACTTAGGACATGTGATAGGGGCCAACGTGGTCCAGGTGCACTTAGAGAAGATTCTGGCAATTTTGGATTGGCCTACACCTAAAAATGTGACAGAACTAAGGGGATTTTTGGGCCTTTGCACCTACTACAGGAGGTATGTCAGTGGATTCTCACAGATGACCACACCCCTCACAGATATTACCAAGAAGGGAGCATTTAGTTGGTTGGAGGGAGCACAATAAACATTCAAGAAAATGAAGGAGGTAATGAGTTCATGCCCAGTATTAGCTTTACCATACTTTTCTCAATCCTTTGTGTTAGAATGTGATGCTTCGGGAGAGGGAATTGGGGCAGTTTTGATGTTGAACAACCACCCCATTGCATTTGAGAGCAGGAAGCTCAAAGACTATGAGCACCACTATTTGATATATGACAAAGAGATGTTAGCTATCCTCCATGTGCTAACCAAGTTCAGGCAGTACTTAGTAGGTGCCAGGTTCAAGGTTAAGACCGATCACAACAACCTAAAAAACTTCCTAGAGTAGAAAGAGATAGACGAGAGACAACAGAAATGGGTGAGTAAAATTCAAGCTTATGACTTCGAGATTGAGTACGTAAATGGGAAGAGCAATGTAGTGGCCAATGCACTTTCTAGAAAACCAGCTACTTTATCTCTTATGAGCATCTCATCAGATTGGAGGTCTCATCTTTTGGTTGAGTACTCCAAAAATATGTTGCTTATGAGCTATTGGATGGACAGATTCAGGATGATAGGTACAGGGTCATTGATGATATCATGTACTACAAAAACATATTCTTCTTGGTTCCAGAGTCTCCCCTCAAGAAGAAAATCTTACAAGCATCACACGATTCATCAATAGCAGGGCATCAGGGGTTTCTCAAGACCTACAGACAGATTAGAGAAAGGTTCTCATGGAAGGGCCTCAAGAAAGATGTCATACAACATGTGAGGGAGTGCAGCTTGTGCCAACAAAACAAAATAGAGCACATCCACTCAGCTGGTTTACTACATCCCTTACCTATTCCCGAGTAGAAATGGGAGAGCATTTCTATGGACTTCATTATTGGGATGCCCAAGGTCCAAGGTAGAGACTGCTTGTACGTAGTAGTGGACACATTGACTAAGTTTGCTCACTTCTTTGCCATTTCATTAGATTATTCAGTAGCACGGGTAGCAAAACTATTTTTTAGAGAGGTATTTAGACTCCATGGGTTACCCAAGACCATTGTCAGTGACAGGGATAGCAAATTCACATGAGCCTTTTGGAAAGAGCTTTTCCAGTTAGTGGGGACTGATTTAGCCATGAGCACAAGTTATCATCTACAGAGTGACAGGTAGACAGAGATTGTTAATAAATGGATTGAGGGATACTTGAGAAATTATGTATCAGGTCAGCAAAGGACATGGATCAAATGGTTACACTTGGGTGAACATTGTTACAACACCACCTACCATATGACCATTAGGATGACCCCTTTCCAAGCCCTATATGGGTATGATGCTTCCATATTTGCAAACTGGATATTTGGCGATACCAGGGCACCCAAGGCCAAGGAGTGGATTCAAGAGGGTCAAGATATCCTCAAGATACTCAGGGAGAACATACAGGCTGCTCAGAATCAATAGAAGATATATGCAGATAGGCACAGAGTTGAGCGTAGTTTTGAGGTGGGAGACTTCATTTATTTAAGCCCCCATCCTTACTAACAGTCGTCTCTTAAAAAGAAAGGAGCAGAAAAACTCCAACCTCATTTATATGGTCCATACAAGATAATTCGGAAGGTCGGAGAGGTAGCATATGAGCTAGAACTACCCCCAGAGAGCAAGATTCACAACGTATTTCATGTCTCCAATCTCAATAAGGTGTTTGGTCAACAGATTATTACATCTTCTAAGTTGCCTCCCCTTGATGATGAGGGGCAATTGGTTCTGATTCCAGAGCGCATCCTAGAGGTGTGGGAGCGGAAACTGAGGAACATAATCATCATAGATTACCTGGTTCAGTGGAAATATCTGCCTATAGAGGAGGCTACTTGGGAGGCACAACAGGTGTTACAGCACCCAACTTTCCAGTTGCTTGAGGACAAGCAAATTCGAGCGGGGAGGACTGTAATGTCCTCTTCTACTTAGGCATTGAGGACCAACCCGCTAACCTATGTGATTCCTATAGGTTCGAGCGGGTACTGACAGTCAAGGAATCAGCCAAACACTGATGCCATATATAGAAGATCTAGGGCATAAATATTATATCACCATTGGGTCGAAGAGGGCCACTAGAGCCAAAGGCCACCTGCATGCATGACATCCAGGAATTATTTAATGATGCATGCACCCGATTAAGTCTCCATGTTCATTCATGCAAGTCAACTGCAAATTAGAAGATAAAGTGACCTAATTAGGTCAAAAGTTAGGGTTTTCACAGTTGAGAGTTATAAAATAAAGATAAAGTGAATGGAGAAGGGACTTATGTGATAATTGATTTGTGGAGTTGAATTGGAGAGCTCGGCGAGCTAAGTTTGGGTTGAGCGTATGCTCAGATAACTGGTGTATTTCGACAGTGAAATCTATCTTCCCTAGTTCATCATCAGGTTGGATCATCCTAGTTCAACACTAGTTCATCATTAGGTTACATTCAGCAGTTATTCCGAGAGGTTGATTATTCATCTAGCCAGAGGGTTTCACCGTCACACCGTGTGAGCGTGATTAGAGACAAAGCAATTTTTTTTCCTACCTACAGGGTTTAGAACTTCCTCATGCTGCTTCCATCATCATCAGAGGGGCATTATAACCCTAGTGCACATCATCTGGGCTTCCAGCAGCAGCTTATTTATTATTTTGGAGCTTATATAGTTTGAGAGGAGGGTGCATTCACCTGTGGAGGATGATTTGGTGTATCTCCTTATTCCTTTGGCAGAATCCTTGCATGCTGGGACCAATATCTTCACCATCAGTTGATCTATATACTGGTATGTACATGCATTGATTTCTCCTATTTTATAGTATCTCAGTATTTTTCTAGGGCACATATTTGCATGCAACTGCTTGCATGCAAAGTTCGGGGTTTTATTTCCTATTTGATTAAGGAGTAAGTCTATTAGCCATCTACAGTATACACATAAACAGGAAATTATCAGTTTGGGATATTACATATGTCTACCATGAAATAAGTCTTTTAGACACTAGAGAGTACTTAGGGAAGACTTATTAATGGTTTGTTTGCTTATTATTATGTCTCCGACAGGGGATATATATAAATTGCACACCCCCTATTAATTTCTTCATAGAGTCTATAAATTTTTCCTAGTTTTATATTTTTGGGTGGTCTATGTATAGTTATAAAAAAAATTTATATGAATTTTTTAAATAATGTGAATTTGTTAAGTTTTAATTGGAATGAATTGATGACGTCTTTTCGAGAATGCCTTCCCACTTTGATGGCGAAGCCTGCGTCATCCATTATCAATACTTGTTCATGTGTGGTTGTTCATGCTTGTTCATCCATTATTTTTCATTTATTGATACAAATAAAAAATTGAGTTTTTGCAAAGTGTAGAGGGGATTAATGACGGGTCAAATGCTTTAAGCAGTGCTTAAATTTTAATAAGTGACTTCTATATTTTATTATGCATATTGTTTTAATACTTGGGATGAACAAGCTGGTTGCATTATATAATTTAGTGTGAGATTCGAGATTATTGATGATAGGTAACAACATTGATCACTGATTAAATTATATACTTCCTTGCACCTTTATATCCAATTGCAGGTAACTAAGAGAATATGTTATGCTTTTATTGTCAACACAAAATTCAACATTAAATATTTGGTTATGATCACTAAACATAAATCTCAAATTTAAATATTTAATTATGATTACTCAAATTTTGAAATCTAATTTTACAGGCTTAAACCTATAAAATAATATAATAATGTAAATGTTTTTATTAAATTACAACTTCATGCAAAAGTAAATTATGTTGGCATTTATGCCATTCCATGCCAAAGTAAATTTTGTTTGCGTCGCAAAAACAAAAATTGTTATGCACTTATTTGAAGGGTAAAACAAATTTGAAGGCTGCTCATGGGATAATTTCCAGGATTTCTGAGCCTTGCGTCTCTCTATATGATAACCATTGCCAGAGCAAAAACCTTTGCCAACTTTTGACAAAGTATTCCAAGCCACTTCTCTGCGAGGTTTAGCCATGCAATTTCTTTTCAAAATGAATGAGTGAAAATTCTAGAATTATCTTCTATGCATTTTACTTAAGATTCAGCTAAAAAGTAAGGGATTTCCATTTAGCTTGTATTTAAATCTCTCTTGCTTATCCTATTACGCTCTACTAAATATTCACATAAATTTCTTTTTAAAACCTGTTCAATTCCAAAACTTTCAATACAAATGTCAATTTCTTACAGTTAATATAAATATAATTTTCCTGAAGAAAAATAATGGTTTATCAGTATATGGAATGTTGAAACAAGTTGTCTGTGACACGTTTCTGGCATCTGCAAAGTATCAAATTAGAGCAATTACGAGAGGTAAATTGTTCGATATTTTATTTTTATTTGTATTTATGAAAGAGTAGTTCTGCACGGGAACATAACCAACAAAGGTCAAATTCTTGAAATCAATTTTATTCTTCCTAGAGAATAAAATTGATTTAGGTGCCTGTTTTAATCCATATATAGATTTCTTTAGTTTACATACAAGATGTTCTTGTCCTTTCTGTACAAAGCCTTCCGGTTGAACTAAGTAGACTTCTTCTTTTAAGTCACCATTTAAGAAATCATATTTTACATCTAATTGATGGATTTTCCATTTATGTGCTGTGGCTAATGCAACCAGAACTCTAGTTGTGTTTAGTTTTGCTACTGGTGCAAAAGTATCCTCAAAGTAAATTCCCTCCTTTTGTGCATAGCCTTTTGCTACTATTCTTGCTTTAAATATTTCTATGCTACCATCTGATTTAAGCTTATATTTAAACAACCATTTACAGCTTATGGGTGTCTTATCCTTTAGTACCTCAGTTAATTCCCAAGTCTAATTTTTCATAATTGAGTTATATTCTTCGTTCATTGCTTCAACCCATTCTGCTTTATCTTTGTCTTGTTTGTAATTCATTGGTTCACTGATATTCATTAAATTAGATATTAAAGCATAGTCATTGTACCTTGGAGGAGGACGAGTCTATCTTATTGACCTTCTTAGCATTAAATTACCTGTAGGGGTTCCATCCATAATCCTTCTATTTTCTGTTGTGTCTTCCTCTGAACTTGTAGAAGTACTCATTCTGGTTTTGCTACTTTCACTGTTGTTTCTACTTCTTTCACTGTTGCTTCTGCTATTTTGTTCCTCTTCCTTCTCTTGTGGCTCTTCCACTTCCTGCTCCTCAACTATTGAGTTTAACTTGACATATTCATCATTGTTAGTCAGACTATGCCATTGTTCTGTTTTGTTACTTGTATCCGTCTGTTCATGGAACACCACATCTCCACTAGCAATTAATTTATGAGTGCTAGGATGAAACAAATTATAGGATTTGTGATCATTGCAATACCCAACAAAGACACATTCAAGTGATTTAGCATCTAGTTTCCTCCTATTATATTTTGGTATGTGGGAAAATGCTTTACAACCAAAGATTCGTAGATGCTTAGCTTGTGGTTTATATCCATTGAAAACCTCAAATGGTGTTTGAAATTCTAATTTTTTTGTTGGATTGATATTTTTCAAATATACAGGAGTATTCACAGCTTCTTCCCAAAAACCATTTGAAATTTGCTTACCTTGCAGCATGTTGTGTGCACATTCAACTAGTGTTCTGTTCTTTGGCTCTGCTATCCCATTTTGTTGGGGAGTGTGTGATACTATAAAGTGTTGTTGGATGCCATTCTCCTTATAGTATTTCTTCAAAGCTCTAGACATGTATTCACCACCATTGTCGGATCTGAGAATTTTAATGCATTTTTCAGTCTTCTTTTCGATCATGGTTCTGAACTCCTTAAAGTATTCAAATACATCTCCTTTCCTCTTTGTGAAATACACCCATGTGTATCTAGATCTATCATCAATAAATGTCAGAAAATATGACGCACCTCCTAAATATCTAGTTTGCATAGGTCCACATAGGCCTGTATGAATTAATTCAAGCAAACTAGTTTTCCTCGTTTCTTGATGTACTAGGAATTCATTTTGATGTTGTTTTCCAAGTGAAAATGCGCTACATTCTAAATGTTCATTCTTTATTACAGGAAGAGCTTCAACCATAGATTTCTTTTGAAGTAATACAAAATCATGGTGGTTAATGTGGCCATACCTTTGATGTCAGAGTTCCTCTTTGGTTATTACGGTGGATGCAAGTGCCTGATGACTGTCTTTTCTCACATCCAGCTTGTACAGTCCTCCAAATATTGAACCTGTAGAAATAATCTTTTGGTGGTTTCGAATGTCTTTGATATGACACTAGCACTTTCCAAACTCTACTTTCAGGTCATTCTCAGTTATGGTTGAAACATATATTAAATTTTTCTTAATGTCAGGCACATACATGACATTATGAATATGTTTCAATTCCCCATTAGATAATATCACATGTATTACTCCATAACCCTGTACCTTGGGTGACCTATTATCTCCTAAATATATATGAGTGCCATCAAGTTTCTCATTGTATTCATCGAACCATTCTTTCCTACAAGAAATATGTGCAGATGCACCTGAATCTATGAACCATGCATTCTCATCATCTATCTTGATAGACAAAGCATATTTAGAAATAAACAATCTCATATTTTTAAAGTCATTAATTTCAGAGGTGTCTGTATTTGCAAAATTTCCATTGTGACTTCCATTATAGTTTCTATTTCTATAAAATTTATTCTGATAATGATTTATATTGAGGTGTCTTGGTTTTCCCCAATAATGACCATATACATTATTTCTATCAGAATCAGTCTGAGCCATACCTTTCTGTTTTGGATGAAATATGCCTTTGTCTCCATTCCATTGTTTGCCTATGTGTCCATTCCATGGTCTGCTCCATGGTTTGCCTCTGTGTGTATATCGACCTCTTGCCATCAGTGCCAATTCTGAACCTCCTGCATCCAAGTCGTAGTTCTCCATTCTTTCTTCTTCTTGTATTAGAATCCCTGTAAATTCTTCAAAGTTTGGGGGTTTCTCTCTTGCTGCAAGTGCTGAAATAAACACTTTGTATTCTGGCACTAAGCCTTTTAGAGTGACTATTACTAAATCAGAACTTTCAACAACTTTACCTATGTCACCCAATTTATCACTCAGTTCTTTAATACGAGAAATAAACTTTATTACCCCTTCATTAGCCTCCATCTTGATTGACAACAATTTGGTTTTGAGAAACAAAACCCGATTTGCATTAGTTGTTTGATACAGACCTTTGAGTGTGTCCCATGTTGCCTTAGATTTCGTACTATTTCTAACATGTGGAATGATGTTGTCTCTAATAGACATACTCAATGTCAATTTTTCTTTCAGCTCCCGCTTATTCCAGTCTGGAAGCAATGCGGCAGTTGCAGGCCTCGGCTCATCACCGGTCACAACTGACCATGCATTAGCTGATTCAAGCATAATCATCATCTTAAATTTCCAATTTACTTAATTTTCACCATTTAATTTGGATGCTTCATTGATATACGTATTATCAAGAGGTGGATTTTCCATTTTACCTTCTTTCGGTTGATCTAGAGAACTGATCTATATTCAACCGAAGAAGAAAATTGAGAATTGCACCTGTTCTTCTTGTCATAGGTGTTTCTGGGGCATGATACCCAAAATCTGTGCAAGGAGAGGCTTGAGAACCGCTCTTCCTCTTTACAGCTTCAGTGGTGCCACCACTCCTCACTTTTGATATACAGGCGGTACCCACCGCTCCTCCTTTGCAATTTTTATGGAGGCACTGCTCTTCCTTTTCAATTGATAGGAGGTGCCAAGATTGTTTACGGGAGTAAATAAAATTATCAGCTTCAGACTGTTCACCACACGATCTCCACGCCGATCTCCAGTTGCAAACCTTCACGTAGCGCCGGCTGCTACCTCCTTTACGTGGTGGCTGCGGTCAGTTTTCTTCCTGAGCAGCGATATTGGATAGGAAGTATCTATCCAATTTCAATGATAGATGACTCTCTAGCAGCAATATAGCAGCGTATTGACTCTCTACGCCAATGTCAATGATGGAGGACAGTATGACGTCCTTTTATAATATTCAAATGTTGAATAAACTATACTAGTGTTTATTATAGTTTCAAATGGTATCTCCTCTCCACTCTTCTCCAGACATTGGCCTTCTCCTCCATGATTCCATGAGCAGGGTTCTCCAATGCTCTGATCTCACCTCCAACATTCAACATCAGCTCCAATGATCTGCTCCTTGCAATTTGCTGCTTCTCCTTCAATACTCACGGCAAGCAGTAGGCAGGCAGAAAACAACGATGGTGAAATAAAAAAAATATACCTTCTCACCAGCCCAGCATTCACCCAAGCACCATACCAAGGCTTGGCTCCCTCAATGCTTGCGCCCAACACTCTTGTGCTCTGATACCAACTAAGAATTAGAAGGTAAACAAAGTAGAACACGAAGGCTCGCTTACACAAAGGAAAGGTCAAACCAATTCAATTAACACTGGATAAATAGATACAATAAATAGATGTAGCATACAATAACAAGCCCAATCCTAGATCCATAAGATGTGGATCTGAAACCTCAACTTGTTGAATATAGAAAGTACACATCAACCCAATACCTAGATACCTGCCTAGCATTTCTACATTATTCCAACAGAAGGGAGCTTAAGAGGCATAATTAGGTCCAGGTTATAGTAGTTGAGTCTATCACAGGAGCAACAGACCAACCTCCTCCAAGTTATGTTTTGTTTTCCTTTGGCAGGCACCCTCAAGAAGAGAAACTCCTAGTCTTCCTGAATGTTGAGACCCTATGTAATGACCCTTTTTGTGGATAGGAATATTTTTTCGTGCAGACTGCTTATGACTTATTATTGAGAGATATCATCAAACACTTAAATGCATACACCTAGATGTCACTGTGTAGGCCCCACAACTTAAGTCTGAATTCTAGTGCTAAATGATTGTGAAGTTTAGATGACTATTTTCGTCAAACACTTTGGCCCTGTTATTGTCCAACTTAGTTTTTTTTGGAAAGATTATTGTTTAATAATGATGTATGTATGCTTCAGGTTTCTTGTTTGACAGATGGGTTTTAAATAATGCATAATCAAACTTCACAAACCTCAAGACCAAAAAGTTAAGCAAGAGGCTTGGCTTTGTCATTTTTTCTTACACCTTGTCATGTTGTACATCAATTCTCCGAATTCCAACTTTCTCTTTAACTTCAACAATTTATTATGATGAAAAACAAAAAAAATTAAGAATTGTTCCACATGAATCCATTAGAGGGATGTGTGTCTCTGTTTGCCATGTTAATGAGTTGTTCCAGTTTTAATTGCTGGAGAAAATTGGCAACAACAATTATGAACAGCTTGCACAATTAAACTCTCAAATTCGTAATTCAAACCAACAATAAATCCAATGTCAAATACCTGCAAGAAAATTTGTTTTTGTTTTAAAATCATTAAAAATAGATTGTAAACATTACATCCGTGGACGAGAAATTAACAACTAAAATTAAGAATTCCAATGATTAAATTTCTCAAAAATCGTTTGGGTTTATAAGATTGCATTAAGTAGTGTCAGTTACTAATTAATGTTATATGTATGGAACATGAATATATTTTTGAATCAAAATCTCATGGATCACTTTGTAGAATGCGTCAATATCCTTGAAAGCAATGTCTTGCAGGAGAGTAAAAGACTGAAATTGTACTATTTAGGTTTTAATTAGAGTTTGGCCACTCAGAATAACAAAGCCGAGGATATATTTATTGTACTTTTTGAGTGTTGTTGGTCTCATAAAATAA
The DNA here is from genome assembly GCA_001517045.1 of Pseudotsuga menziesii. NCBI lineage: Eukaryota > Viridiplantae > Streptophyta > Pinopsida > Pinales > Pinaceae > Pseudotsuga > Pseudotsuga menziesii. Next base: position 286,823 of record LPNX010081818.1, on the reverse strand, counting down.
GATGACATGAACTTGGAGATCAGAATTTAAACATCTCCCAACGCATTTGTCACATGTAACCATAACCGAGCTACAGATAAAAGTGGAGTGTGTGTAAGCATAACTGGGCTACGGATAAAAGTCACAGTGTGGAGTAATATAGTTAGGAGTTGTAGATTGATTTTGGAGTTTGGTATCCAAAGCATGTTTTTACCAAGATCATTTTTTCATCAACCAAAAGTGAATCATCTTAAATCCTCTGTGAATTTTCATCTGTAATTGTTTTTTTGTTGTTGGTGGTCTATTGATATCTTAATTTATGTGTGAAGTGGCATTGTGTATCCAAACATGTCCTGCAACTGACATTGACGGTTATTTTGTTTCTCAGGAGTTACTACAAGTGTACCGACTTGAAATGTGTTGTGCGTAAACATGTGGAAAGGGCATCTGATGATCCTAAAGCTATTATAACTACTTACGAAGGAAAGCACAACCATGATCCACCTGTGGCAAGAAACAACAACCAAGATTCCATAGGCATTAGTTCCCAAGATCTGAGTAGAAATGGTGCTAATAATGTAGCACAGGACAAACAGATTCAAAACAACCCGACTTCTTTTGCAAGAGTTTCATAGAGTGCAGCTGAAGAAGAGGTCATAATGCATGTTGGAGAAGTTGGAGGTGTACAGCTGATGAGAAATAACAGGAAAATTCATGGTGAAGATATTGAAAGGGAGAAATAACAGGAAAAGCCGTGGTGAAGATATTGAAAGGGAGGGTTCATGGCAGTGATATACTTTTTCCATTTCAAGAAGAGCCGCAAGGCTTTGAGAGTGACACATAGAACATGAAATGACTTCATTGCTATAACCAGTTTTGTCAAACCATTTTCCACAGGTTGTGATATGTTTTATAATCAAGTCATTGGATTTTCTACTCACAATATTTCAAATGTTGCGTAAATGTACTATGATGTTTTTTAATGCATCTAGAGACATGCTTCCTCCACCTATTCCTTGATATTGAATTCTTGATTTGAAATTGAAACAATGACTTCACCAATACTGATTTGAACCATAGGTAGATGTTATAACATAGAGTAAAACCAAAGTGACATGTTGTAAAGATTAATTTATCTTCACCAATACTGATTTGAACTATAGGAAGATGTTATAACATGGAGTAAATTCAAAGTGACATGTTGTAAAGATTACATAAATATTAGTGTTGCTTGGACATAATCTCTAGTATGGGAAGGAGCTTAAGTTTTAGGAGCTTAAATTTTGAATTAACATGCACATAAAATTTGAATTTCCAAGCCTAGGAGGCATCATGGCAATGGCCTACATTGGTTTTGAGTCACAGGTGGGATAGATATATCTATGTGCAAGATATATCTATGTTCAAATAAATCATGATATTACATAATTTACAGGGGAGGAAGGAGGTCTAGATTTGCTTCCTTCAAGGATTAAGAGAAGTCTTTTCTATATTTTATTTCTCATTGTGCAAGGACACTCATTACTTGACAATTCAACTACTAATCCTCTCATAGAACAAATGAGTATTTTTTGGTTTACTTTTCATTTATTTGGTATATTTTCAAATTCAATGCATTCATTTTCATTATCAAGAGAAACCATCATTGTTTACTTTTCATTTTATTTGGTATATTTTCAAATTCAATGCATTCATTTTCATTATCAAGAGAAACCATCATTGTTTACTTTTCATTTTATTTGGTATATTTTCAAATTAGATGCATCATTTTTCATTGTCAAATCATCATTATTTACTTTTCATTTATAATTCTGGTGTTGGTTGATAAGTAGAGTATAACCATACAGTAAAAAGAAGTTGATATTTTTTATGATGTTGGGTTGAAAATTAAGTTAATATATATAATTTTATTAGATAATAAATACAAATATTTATGAATAATTAAAATAATTTTGTTTAATCCTACTTATCGTTTATCAAATTAATTTCTAAAATTTTGATTTGTTGTTTATAATTAAAAAAATGATTACAAATATTGAATGAATTTATTTTACATAAAAGATAATATAATATTTTTATATACATAAAAGTATTTATGGTAATAACAAATGCATAAACTATTAATTGATATAACAAAAATAAAAATATAAGCCACTCATTACTTAGTAATCTAATTGTTATTTTTTATTTATTTTTAGTTGTATTTTTTTTAATATATTTGTGAGAAGGTGATTAAGGAGACAACTTTGGTTTAGTTGAATTGAAGGTATGAACAATTAGGATATTCATTAAAGGTTTGAAAAATTATGATATTGAACAATTTCTTTGAAATTGAGAGGAAAAACATTGAGAGATACTTCAATCTAATTTATTGACGAGATATTAAAGATCGCACTAATGAGAATGAGCTTTAAGAATAGTCACCCATGATCTTATCCTAGGAATTCAATAAACTTAGTTAAATCACCACATGACAACATTTTGGATGCAAGAATGTGAAGATTTTTTTGGTCCACACAATTTTATATATGAAATTTTATACAATAAAATATAAAAAAGTCATCAAAGGAAGAAGGTGTTTGCAAAAAGAAAAATGAAGTTTAGAAACTTAGAAGCTTAAATTATTGTAATGAGAATCTTAAATCTTATTCTTTCAACTTTCATGAGACTCTTTTAGGGCATCCTTAAAGAATGAAAAAAAATGCTTCTTTTAATCAGGCATGCTATAGAGTTGCTCTAGTTTTTTTCAACTCTATTTTAAACTTGCTCTTGCAATTCTTACTTAGCATCAACCATTCAAGATCAAGACAAATGTTTTAGATCACTTTTCTGCAAATAGTTATTACTTGCAGCTATCAATAGAGCAATGACAACGTCAGAAACATTGCCAGTTCGTGGCTCTTGTTTTTAAAATGAGTAGACCATTTAATAAAATCTAGACACATAATGAAACTATAGTGATCTGAAACTTCTTATATCTACCTTTGTGAATCAATGAAAAAATACACATCTAAAGATATTCGCATTCAATATCATATATCTCCCCCATTCCCACACAACATACATAAATATTTTCCTGACGCTTCATAAAGTCAAAGAAAAATATTTAAAGTGTAATGTATGTGCCTTCAAAAACATAAAAAATATAATGAATTGTATAATCTTCAACTCAAAAATAACTTAAATTTCCAATGACCAATCAAAATAGGCCATAGTCATAATAAACATTGAAAAATTTAGGAAAATGTGTTTCTAATGGAACCTTAGAACCAAATGGGTTATATTTCCAACGATCAGTCAAAACAGGCCATAGTCATAATAAACATTGAAAATCTTAGGAGAACCTTAAAACCGGATGACAACTCATGAGGTTCCCTTAGCACCATATCTTCTAATTCAACAACAAGAATGTAGCAACCTCTTCTTCCTTAGGTTTCTCAAGAGGGGGAATGACTTTTGGGATGATAAGGGCTTGCTGGTATTATATGTTGGCTGCAAGAAACATTGAGTTTCATAAATCTCCCTACTAGTTATTTTTTCAAGGGAAGATGGAGGTCTAACATCCCAACCAATATTGTGGAGAGGTGAACCATGAGGAATCTTTGGTATATTTGGATGTGGATGTAAGGCTTTATTCATGTACATGGAATGAGATTAATGCAGTGAAGAGGTAAGGGAGGAGGAGGTCCAAGGTACATGTGGCCTATTCTAGATAGCTGATTAAACTCTTCTAAATCAACATCATAATGCATGGAAAATTAAATATTTTTTTCCCTACCCTCCTACCAAATGTATTGACCTCTACAGCCTCTTCCCCTTATAGATATTCTTGATCCTAGACTGAAAAAACTTATTTATGATAAACAAAGTAAGCATTTCATGAGTGTAACACCCTGATTTTGACCCCATGGTATTAAATTACATACGATGTAAATATTGTATTAAATCGTGGTGTGGAGCTCAAGGAAAAGGCCCTGCCATGGATTTAGTGTTTTATGTTTCAACAATTGAAATCAATGCCGATGGTTTATTTGCTACCCAGGAACAATATATTTTGAGACATCATGTAAAAATGCAAATTAATAAAAATACCACAACTAGCTATGTGCCGCAAGGTTAAAGAGATGGGGGCATGATTTCACAAGGAATAGGGAGCGGGGAATATTCAAACTCGTGAGACAATGGGGAAAAGTCAAATGTCAAAGGAAAAACCCATAAGTTGTCAACTACCCATTTTGTCATTTTGTGCCTAGTCATCTAGAAGTGGTTGAAGAAGTTATTACCTTTGGATGGGAAAGGTATGGAGGTGAAATTCGAATTTGGGAAGCCACCCATTTTTGGAAAACATGTTTTTGACTTGTGGGGAAAGTAAATGCTTGGAAATGCATGCTCAAGACATTATTCACCCATATCTTTCATTCCTCACCAATTCTCATGGAGGTTGGGCTTTCTCATGTAGTTGAAGCTTGTTGAGCTTTCTTCCCTCACAATTTTCTTGTTGCTTTCTTCATTTTCTCCATGCTCAGAATTCGTTTTCTGTGTTTCCAGCGAATGGGAAGAAGAGGACCACGATTCTTGGGGTTGGAAGATGTCATTTTTTCCCTCGTGAGCAAGCTAGGAGCTTCCCTCACATTTTTCTACATTTTCATCACTTTCTCCCAGCTGGGAAATCTATTTTGTTATTGATGTGTGAATGTCCATAAGATATTTACGATCCGTGGATTTGGGGAGGTAGTTTTTGCTTCTGTAGTTCCATAGATGTTTTTCTAAATTCAGAACCACGAATTGGGGGTTCGATGAGGTTGTTTTTACCTCTGTGAAGCCCAAGGACGTTCTTGAAATCGTATTTTCTCATGCAGGGTTTTTTTTCCCCTCAACCATTTCGTTTTTTATTCCCGTGGACAATTTGTGAAATCGTGTTTTCTATCGAAGGGTGGTTTTCCCTTTCACCAAATCATTTTTTGGTTGCAAAACGTTTTCTTTCATACCCAGCATGTGCATTTTGTTGTTGTGTGCATTTTTGTGTTGGCTTGGCAGAGTAAGTCCAAGAAACCCATCTGTTAGATGGTTGGTTGTGTTTGGGGGTGATTGTTGGCTTGACTGTGGATGGTATTGTTGTGTGTAAGCCTATTGTTCCCTAGTGCCTTATGCTCAGCTCAGGTGTGGCAGTGATGTTGACAAATTGATGAGCACACTGGCCTATGGTTGGGTGGAATGTTGTAGCCACAAAGCTAGTTGTAGGAAAACTTCTTCTCAAGATAAGTATTCTTTATGTATTTAATTTTCGTAGTTGTATTTGTTTTATGAATTACTATGAAGATGTTGAATGCTTACATGAAATAAATGATTTGCTTCCGTTGTATATTTCATGTATTATGCATCTGTGTATGTATTTTTATGTTCAATACATTTTTTAAAGGTTTTTCATTGCAACATTTTACAGTGTTAGGTCATTTATTTTTATCAGAATTAGTTGTATGTATAACTAAAATTTTAACATGGTTTTTATCTTTACAATAATTACTCTATATTGTTTAGAAAAACATTGTTCCTAAATTAGTCCTTAAAGAATGAGAGAAAGGATTACTTTTCTTACAAAGTATACTAAGAAGGAAAAATTACAGTAAGGCCTATATTTTTTTCTTATTCTATTAAACTTTCTTGACTATTCTGACTGAGTTTTTAATTTATATATTTATATGTTAGAAATCTGGAGAAAGAGATTAATAATGTGTTATGTTAACACAATTACTTGGCTTTGTAGTAAGATTCATTTATATATTCTTTATAGTATTCAAAAGTAAAAATAACAAAAGTGTATAACTGGAAAGGATTCTAAAGTTAAGGGATCTTTAATATAATTCCTAAATTACACTAACAGTAAAATATTTCAACATATCTTAATTGATATAATCATTCATCTAAACACCTACAGTAGTAGAGTACTTCGTCTTAAGATGAGTGGAAAAATACAGGCAGGTAATTTATCAATTAATTAAATCTAACCCTAGAACATTTATTCAACTAGACTTAACTAGTAACTTCTTGAAATAAAACAAGTTTACTCTATCTAATTTGTAGAAACAACTTATCCAATCAGAACAGTAAATCTACATTAACTTTATTCATTCCAGTACTATTACTTGCGTAAGCTAAAATGAAGTAACATTTTAGAACCTGACAACTTGTAGAGGAGACAACATCCTAAGGAGCCCATTCCACCCAACAAATTCCTAAAGATAGCTTAGCTTCCAGTCTTAGGACCCCCGAGCCTGTCCACTAGTCCACCTGGTTGAAAGCACTAGGTGAGAGGATGGGATATAAAACCCCTGCAACTCTCCAAAAGTATTCAACAGTAATACTTCTGCCTTCTGTAGTAAAGAACTCAGCAAATCCACTGCACTAGTTCTGAAATCAGCTTTCACACTCAAAACCACTTATTCTTTTACCCCTCCATCGAATATCTTGTGCAAAATTTTCACTCCAGAAAATTCACAAGTAAAAGATTGAACCCCACCTGCTGAATTCGATGGGTAGTAATAAGCATGCCTAGGTCTTTTGGTCAGTTTTTCACTTAATGAGCCACATTCTCTTGTTCCAATTTCTTGGGGAACATGACCACAAAATAGGGAAGTTGCCTCCTGCAACAACTAGAAGTGGTTTGAGGATGCTGCCAAGTGTCAATCTGCTCTCACCCTAGTCTATTTCACCTAGTGGCCAGTAGACACTCATTTAACAGCCTGCTTAAGCTGTTGTCTCATCTTTCATTTAATAATTAATAAAATATTCAGCATAATTAATTACAATCATCCTTGACCCCACTTGGTCAATAATCACAAACTTTACAATAAAAATAAAATGTAATGTCTTCTTAACATAAAATGTTTTTGCAATTTGGGATATGTGACATACACACCCCCTTGAGTATAACATCGTCCTCGATGTTATTTTATTCATCATCCTCAGATCTGCCCTGGAACAAAATTGGATATGTTGCCCGCATATGACTCTCCAATTCCCAGGTTGCTTCTTCTGGACTAAGGTGCTTTGAATGCACCTTCACCTTCCCAATGGTGCGATTCTGAAGCAAGATCTCCCTTTTGTCGAGGATACAATCTGGTTCCACCAGAAAATCTCATTCGAGTTAAACCTGCACATTATTCCAATTTATAACATGAGTAGTATCATGTACATATCTTTTTAAAACAAAGATATGAAAAACATTATGAACTTTTAGATTTGGTGGTAAAGTCGGTTGGTATGCCACCTGTCTAATTCTAGACAATATTTCGAAAGGTCTGCAGTACCTGGGTGCCAACTTAGCACAACTTCCTAACTTTAAAGAACTCTTTTTAGGATTTACCTTTATGAAAACATTTTTCCCACCTAGAACTCTTTCTGAGTTTGTTTAAGATCTGCTTTACTCTTCTGTCTATCTTGTGCCACCTTCAAATTACCTTGTACCTGCTTCACAATTAACTCCATCTCCTTTAATAGCTTAGGTCCTAGTACTAACTTGTCGACTGGGTTACTCCATGAGATGGGAGTATTGCATTTTCTGCCATACATAATTTCAAATGGGCTATATTTTGTTGAAGCTTGGTAGTGGTTGTTATAAACAAACTCAATCAAGTGTAAGTAGTCCTCTGGCCACTAACTTGGCTTCTCTCTAACATACATCCTTAACATATCTTCCAGAATTTTATTTACCCTTTCAGTCTGTCCATCCGTATGCGGATGAAAATATGTACTGAAATTTAAAGTACTATTCAAACCTTTAAATAGAGATTTCCAGAAATTTCCCGTAAACTTAGGGTCTCTATCAGAAATTATAACTTTTGGTATCCCATGTAAACGAAATATTTGTTTCATAAATATTTGAGCAAAATTAGCAGCCTTATGGGTGGTCTTTATTGATATAAAATGAGCTACTTTACTGATTTTTTCAATGACTACCATTATCAAATCATTTTGATTCTGATTTCTAGGAAAACCTGTAATAAAATCAAGACTGATTATTTCCCATTTCCAGCTACGGATTGGTAACGACTGTAATAAATCGGCTGGATGATGGTGTTCAGTCTTAACCTGTTGACATTCAAAACACCTCGCAATATATTATGCTAACTCATTCTTCATATTTGTCCAAAAGTACTATTTCCACAACATGGTTATGGTCCTTTGATAGCCAGGATGTCCCGAGTAGGGAGTCTTATGTATTTCATTTAAAATCAGTAGCTTAATTTTAGTTACATTAGGTATATACAAACTTTTTTTATAAAGTATTAACCCTTTTTCATTTAGACTGTAACCTGTATTTAAACTTTCAGTTACATTTTCCGCCACCTTAGCTTGTAATTTCTGATAATTTTCGTCCAATTTTAATCCTTCTTTGAGTTGGTCTTCTAAATCTGTTTTATAGGTACTGATTGCTGCCACAAAATTCAATCTTGCATTCCTACTCAAAGCGTCAACTACTTTATTTTCTTTTCCCTTGATATGTTGGATCTCGAAATCATACTCGCTAAGGAAAGCTAGCCACCTAGATTTCCTTGCGTTTAAATTTGGTTGATCCAATAGATAGTTTAAACCTTTATTATCCGTCATTAACATAAATTTTCTTCTGATCAAGTGATGGCGCCACATATTTAAAGTATGTATCACGGCAGCCAACTCTAAATCGTAAGTAGCATAATTTTTCTCATGAAATTTAAGTTTCCTAGACGCATATGCTATTACATGTCCTTCTTGAGTTAAGACCCCACCAAGGCCATCGTTGCATGCATCAGTGCATACAACAAAGTCTTTGTTGGGATCATCAATTCTTAAAATTGGTGTAGTAGTTAATAATTCTTTTAACTTTTTAAAACTTTCTTCACATTTTTTATTCCATTCAAACTTCTTCCCTTTCTTTTGTAAAGAATTTATGGGATTTTCGATCCTTGAGAATCCCTCAATGAATCTTCAATAGTAACCGGTGATCCCCATGAATGACCGCATGTCAGTCACATCCTTTGGGACCGGCCATTTTTCAATTGCTTGTATCTTATTTGGATCAACCGAGATCCCATATTTAGTTATTATGTGACCCAAGTATTGTATTTTATCTTTAAAGAAGTCGCACTTACTAAACTTAGCATGAATTTGATCCTCCCTTAACACTTGTAAAACAATTTTTAAGTGTTCCTCGTGCTCTTCTTTAGTATTAGAATAAATTAAAATATCATCAATAAATACAACTGCAAATTTATCAAGATATTTATGTAATACATTATTCATTAAACACATGAAGACAAATGGGGCATTAGTGAGCCCAAATGGCATGACAACAAACTCATAGTGACTGTATCTGGTCCTAAAAGTTGTTTTAAAAATATCTTCATCTTTGATCCGGACTTGATGATAACCGGATATTAAATCAATTTTTGAGACTATTGTTTCTCCATGCAGCTGATCAAACAAATCATCTATATGGGGCAATGGGTATCAATTCTTAATAGTCATCTTATTAAGCTAACAGTAATCAATGCATAAGCATAGAGTATCGTCCTTCTTTTTAACGAAAATGACTGGTGCTCCCTAAGGAGACACACTAGGTCTTATATGCTTTTTATCAATCAACTCCTTTAATTGTGATTTTAATTCATTAAGCTTCAAGATATTCATCTGATACGGAGCTTTGGAGTTAGGCACTGCACCAAGTACCAACTCAATGGTGAAATCTAGTTCCTTTTTCGATGGAAGTCCCTGAATTTCCTCCGGGAATCACTACAACAAAAACTGGATTTAGCGTCGAATTTAGCGCCGGATTTTAGTGTAATTTTTTCCAAATTGTGGTGAACAATCTGGCGCTAAACCTGGTGCTATTGTACATTTTCGTAAAACGCCATCTATTGCATCTTTTTTTCCGTCCTTTTTAACATCCATTTTTGCGTCCATTTTTGCACCCAATTTTTTGCATCTTTTGTTACACCTTTATTTCCGCCCAATTTTGCAACTTCTATTGCGTCTTTTTTTGCGTCCTTTGTTACATCCTTGTTTGCACCCAATTTCACAATCAGTTTTGCATCCAATTTTGCTCCTAATTTTCCATCGAGTCTTGCACCTAATTTTGCACCATGTTTTGCATAAAATTATGTGTCCAATTCTGCATCTAATGTTGCGTATAGGATTTCATCCAATTTTCGGCCCAATGTTGCGTCTAGTTTTGCATCCAATTTTACTTATAATGTTGCATCCCCATTTGCATCTAATTTTGTATCTTGTTTTACGTCTTTTTTTGTATCCATGTTTGTGTCTAATGTTTCATCTCATTTTACGTCGTCTTTTGCATCTAGGTTTGCACCTAGTGTTGCATCCCGGTTGATGTCTTTTTTTGCATCTATGTTTGAGCCCAATGTTGCACCCAGTGTTGCGCCTAGTTTTGCAGCCATGTTTGTATCTAATATTGCATCTAGTTTTGTGTCCAATGTTGCATCCCATCTTGTGTCCAATGTTGCATCCCATCTTGCATTCAATATTACGTCTAGTTTTACATCCAATGTTTTGTCCCATCTTGCATCCAATATTGTGTCTCATTTTAAGTTTTTGTTTGTGCCAAGTGTTCCTTCCATTTTTGCACCTGGTGTTACACCTAATTTTATGTCCATCGATACACCATATTTTGTGCTCAATTTAATGTCCAATTTTACGTCTAGTTAGGAGTCCACTTTTGCATCTATTGTTGTGTTTAGTTTTGAACCTAGTATTGCATCTAATTTTGAGTCATTAATTGTGTCTAGTGTTGAGTCTCTTTTTGCATCCAATTTTGCGTTGTGTGACATCCATTTTTGTGTCCATATTTGCGTCTGACATAAGGTCGACTTTTGCATCCACTTTTGTGTTTGGTGCGACGTCCACTTTTACATCTTGATTTGCATTTAGTGTTGCATCTAATATTGCATCCATCTTGCACTACTACATTTTTTACCTTTATAAATACATTCCAATTTCATTAGGGCATGGAGGAATCAAACCACCAACCTCCTGCTTGTAAAACAGGCGCTCTTCCATTGAGCTAGAACCCTTTAAGAATCGGGAAGAGGAGCAATATTAACACATAGATTTGATCATTTGTAATTCTAATAAAATACAATAAGATCCAAAGACATTCAAGCTTAAAATCCAATTTAATTTTTCAAACACACTAATAAGCACAAAAATATACCGTCCTCAGGAAACAAAATATCATAAACAGTTACGCAATCTATTAAAGTGGTCCGCAAAAGAGTCTTAGAAAACAACATAATGCATTGATGCATACCTAATAACCTAAAATTGATATGGACACAGAATAAGGGATGTATTTAAGAAATAGTTGTAGAATCGAATTGAGGATGTGTGTGTTGCTACATAAATTTTGTTATTCATTGATGAGGTAATTTTGTTCAGCAATGGGATGGTAAGAGAAAAACTCATGAATGGTTACTAAAAGAAGATGCCTACAAACTAAATAGTGCTACAAACTAAAGATAAACTTAGGGAATATTTCTTAAATCTGCCAAGAAGTACATACGGGTTTAAAGGATACACGAGTTAGATCCTTCATTGGATATGCCTAGAACAACCACCTCAACAATTATTGCATTTAACCATGGTGAATATCATTATACATAAGTATAGCTTCTTCTCCAGGGGGACCATTG